>JAAIUW010000232.1:0-43621 GCA_014851425.1 Senna tora | reverse complement strand
AACACTCATTGGCAGAACTGATGAATGTCAAGTTTCCGAAACACTAATCAGCGAAAATTGATGAATATCAAGTTTTCTAAACTCTCGTCCACGAAACCTGATTGACAAGAAAATCAAGTTGTCAAAACACTCATTGGCAAAAACTGATGAATATCAAGATTCCAAAACACTTATTGGCCAAAATTGATGAATATCAAGTTTTTGAAACACTCATCGGCGAAAATTGATTAAAAACAAATCGAGTTTTCGAAACACTCATTGGCGAAAACTGATGAATATCAATATTCCGAAACACTAATCGGCGAAAACTGATGAATATCATGTTTTCGAAACACTCATCGGCGAAAACTGATTAACAAGAAAATCAAGTTTTCGAAACACTCATTGGCAAAAACTGATGGATATTAAGTTTCCGAAACACTATTCGGCGAAAACTGATGAATATGAAGTTTTCGAAACACTCATTGGCGAAAACTGATGAATATCTTGTTTTTCGAAGACTTACCGGCGAAAACTGATGAATATGAAGTTTTCGAAAGACTCACCGACAAAAACTGATGAATATCAAGTTTTCGAAAGACTCACCGGCGAAAACTGATGAATATCAAGTTTTCCAAGCACTCATCAGCAAAAACTGATTAACAAGAAAATCATGTTTTCGAAACACTCAATGGCAAAAACTGATGAATATCATGTTTTCGAAAAACTCATTGGCGAAAACTAATGAAAATCACGTTTTCGAAATAGTCACCGGCGAAAATTGATTAATATCATGTTTTCAAAACACTCATCGGCAAAAACTAATTAATAAAAAAATCAAGTTTCCAAAACACTCATTGGCGAAAACTGATGAATATCAAGTTTTCGAAACACTAACAGGCGAAAAGTGATGAATATTAAGTTTTCGAAACACTCATCGGCTAAAACTGATTAACAAGAAAATCAAGTTTTCGAAACACTCATTGGCAAAAACTGATGGATATTAAGTTTCCGAAACACTATTCGGCGAAAACTGATGAATATGAAGTTTCCGAAACACTAATCGGCGAAAACTGATGAATATCATGTTTTCGAAACAATCATTGGCGAAAAATGTCGAATATCAAGTTTTCGAAACACTCACAGGCGAAAACTGATGAATATCACGTTTTCGAGACGCTCATCGGCAAAAACTGATTAACAAGTAAATCATGTTTTCGAAACACTCAACGGCTAAAACAGATTAAGAAGAAAATCAAGTTTTTGAAACACTCATTTGCGAAAAACGATGAATATCAAGTTTTAAAAACTTTCATCGGCGAAAACTGATTAACAAGAAAATCAACTTTTCGAAACACTCATTGGCGAAAACTAATGAATATCAAGTTTTTGATACAGTCACCGGCGAAAACTGATTAATATCATGTTTTCAAAACACTCATCGGCAAAAACTGATTAACAAGAAAATCATGTTTTCGAAACACTCATTGGCGAAAACTAATGAATATCAAGTTTCTGAAACACTAATCGGCGAAAACAGATGAATATGAAGTTTTCGAAGCACTCATCCACGAAAAATGGTTGACAAGAATATCAAGTTTCCGAAACACTCACCGGAGAAAACTGATGAATCCCAAGTTTTCGAAACACTCATCGGCGAAAACTGATTAACAAGAAAATCAAATTTTCGAAACACTCATTGGCGAAAACTGATGAATATCAAATTTCCGAAACACTAATCGGCGAAACTGATGAATATCAAAGTTTTCGAAACTCTCATCCACAAAGACTGATTGACATGAAAATCAAGTTTTCGAAACACTCATTGGAGAAAACTGATGAATATCAAGTTTTCGAAACACTCACCGACGAAAATTGATGAATATCAAGTTTCCGAAACCCTCACAGGCGAAAACTCATGAATATCAAGTTTTCGAAACACTCACCGGCGAAAAATGATTAACATAAAAATCAAGTTTTTGAAACACTCATTGGTGAAAACTGATGAATATCAAGTATTCGAAACACTCACTGGCGAAAAATAATTAACAAGAAAATCAAATTTTCGAAACACTCATTGGCAAAAACTGATGAATATCAAGTTTTCGAAACACTCACCGGCGAAAACTGAAGAAAATCAAGTTTTCGAAATATTCATTAGCAAAAACTGATTAACAAGAATATCAAGTTTTCGAAACACTCATTGGCGAAAACTGATGAATATCAAGTTTTTGAAACACTCGTCGGCGAAAACTGCTGAATAACAAGTTTTCGAAACACTCATCGACAAAAATTGATTAATGAGAAATCAATTTTTCGACACACTCATCAGCGAAAACTGATGAATATCTAGTTTTCGAAACAATCATTGGTGAAAACTGATGAATATCAAGTTTTCGAAAGAATCAGTGGCGAAAACTGATGAATATCAAGTTTTAGAAACACTCATCAGCGAAAATTGATTAACAAGAAAATCATGGTTTCGAAACACTCATTGGCGAAACTAATGAACATCTAGTTTTGGAAACACTTATTGGTGAAAACTGATGAATATCAAGTTTTCAAAACACTCATTGGCGAAAACTGATCAATATCAAGTTTTAGAAACACTCATCGGCGAAAATTGATTATCAAGAAAATCATGTTTTCGAAACACTCAATGTCGAAACAAACGAATATCTAGTTTCTGAAACAATAATCGGCGAAGACTGATGAATATCAAGTTTTCGAAACACTCATCGGCGAAAACTAATTAACAAGAAAATCAAGTTTCCGAAACACTCATTAGTGAAAACAGATGAATATCTTGTTTTTGGAACACTCACCAGCGAAAGCTGATGAATATCAAGTTTTCGAACACTCATCGGCGAAAACTGATAAACAAGGAAATCAAATTTTCGAAATACTGATTGGCTAAAATTCATGAATTTCAAGTTTTCGGAACACTCACTGGTGAAAATTGATGAATATCAAGTTTTCGAAACAGTCATCGGCGAAAACTGATCAACTAGAAGATAAAGTTTTCGAAACACTCATTGGTGAAAACTAATTCATATCACGTTTTCGAAACACACCCCGGTAAAAACTAATCATTATCAAGTTTTCGAAACACTCATCGGCGAAAACTGATTAACAAGAAAATCAAGTTTTTGAAACACTCATTGGCGAAAACTGATGAATATCAAGTTTCCGAAACACTCATCGGCGAAAACTGATGAATATCAAGTTTTCGAAACACTCATCGGCGAAAACTGATTAACAAGAAAATCAAGTTTTTGAAACACTCATTGGCGAAAACTGATGAATATCAAGTTTCTAAAACACTAACTGGCAAAAACTGATGAATATCAAGTTTTCGAAACACTCATCGGCGAAAACTGATGAATATCAAGTTTTCGAAACACTCATCGGCGAAAACTGATGAATATCAAGTTTTCGAAACACTCATCGGTGAAAACTGATTAACAAGAAAATCAAGTTTTCAAAACACTCATTGGCGAAAACTGATGAATATCAAGTTTTCGAAAGACTCACCGGCGAAAACTGATGAATATCAAGTTTTCGAAACACTTACCAGCGAAAATTGATGAATATCAAGTTTTCGAAACACTCATGGGCGAAAACTTATTAACAAGAAAATCAGTTTTCGAAACACTCATTGACAAAATCTGATGAATATCAAGTTTTGGAAACACTGATCGTCGAAAACTGATGAATATCAAGTTTTCGAAACACTTATCGGCAAGAACTGATTAACAAGAAAATCAAGTTTTCGAAACACTCATTGGCAAAAACTGAAGAATATCAAATTTCCGAAACACTAAATGGCCAAAACTGATGAATATCAAGTTTTCGAAACACTCATGGGCGAAAGCTGATAAATATCATGTTTTTGAAACACTCTTCGGCGAAAACTGATTAACAATAAAATCAAGTATTCGAAACACTCATTGGCGAAAATTGATGAATATCAAGTTTTCGAAACCCTCGCCGGTGAAAACTAATTAAGAAGAAAATCAAGTTTCCGAAACACTCACCGGCGAAAACTGATGAATACCAAGTTTTCGAAACACTCATCGGCGAAAACTGATTAACAAGAAAATCAAATTTTTGAAACACTCATTGGCGAAAACTGATGATTATCAAATTTCCGAAACACTAATCGGCGAAAACTGATGAATATCAAGTTTTCGAAACTCTCACCCACGAAGACTGATTGACATGAAAATCAAGTTTTCGAAACACTCATTGGAGAAAACTGATGAAGATCAAATTTTCGAAACACTCACCGACGAAAACTGGTGAATATCAAGTTTCCGAAACACTCACAGGCGAAAACTGATGAATATCAAGTTTTCGAAACACTCAACGAGGAAAACTGATTAACAAGAAAATCATGTTTTCGAAACACTCATTGGTGAAAATTGATGAATATCTAGTTTTTGAAATACACATCGGCCAAAACTGATTAAAAAGAAAATCAAGTTTTCGAAACACTTATTGGCGAAAACTGATGAATATCATGTTTCCGAAAGACTCACCTGCGAAAATTGATGAATATCAAGTTTTCAAAACACTCATCGGCGAAAATTGATTAACAAGAAAATCAAGTTTTCGAAACACTCATTGGCGAAAATTTATCTAGTTTCTAAAACACTAATCGGCGAAGACTGATGAATATTAAGTTTTCGAAACACTCATCGGCGAAAACTAATAATCAAAAAATCAAGTTTTCGAAACACTCATCGGCGAAAAATGATTCACAAGAAAATCAAGTTTTCGAAACACTCACCAGCGAAAATTGATGAATATCTAGTTTTCGAAACACTCAATGGCGAAAACTAATGAATATCTAGTTTTCAAAACAATCATTGGCGAAAACTGATGAATATCAAGTTTTCGAAACCCTCATCGGTGAAAACTGATTTACAGGTAAATCAAGTTTTCGAACACTCATTGGCAAAAACTAATGAATATCAAGTTTCAGAAACACTAATCGGCGAAAACTGAAGAATATCAAGTTTTCGAAATTCTCATCCATGAAAACTAATTGACAAGAAAATCAATTTTTCGAAACACTCATTGGCAAAAACTGATGAATATCGAGTTTTCGAAACACTCACCAGCGAAAACTAATGAATATCAAGTTTTCGAAACACTCATGGGCGACAACTTGTTAACAAGAAAATCAGTTTTCGAAACACTCATTGGCAAATTTTGATGAATATCAAGTTTTTGAAACACTGATCGTCGAAAACTGATGAATATGAAGTTTTCGAAACACACATCGGCGAAAACTGATTAACAAGACAATCAAGTTTTCGAAACACTCATCGGCGAAAACTGATGAATATCACGTTTTCGAAAGACTCACCAGCGAAAACTGATGAATATCAAGTTTTGAGAACACTCACCAGCAAAAACTGATGAATATCAAGTTCTCGAAACACTCATCCGCGAAAACATATTAACAGGAAAATCAAGTGTTCAAAACATTCATTGGCGAAAACTGATGAATATTAAGTTTTCGAAACACTCACCAGCGAAAACTGATGATTATCAAGTTTTCGAAACGCTCATCAGCGAAAACTGATTAACAAGAAAATCAAGTTTTCGAAACACTGATTGGCGAAAAATGATGAATATCAAGTTTCCGAAACACTCACCGGCGAAAACTGATGAATACCAAGTTTTCGAAAGACACATCGGCAAAAACTGATTAACAAGAAAACCAAATTTTCGAAGCATTCATCAGCGAAAACTGGTTAACAAGAAAATCAAGTTTCCGAATCATTCATTGGCGAAAACTGATGAATATCAAGTTTTCGAAACACTCACCGGAGAAAACTGATGAATAACAAGTTTTCGGAACACTCATCGACGAAAACTGTTTAACAAGAAAATCAAATTTTCGAAACACTCATTGGCGGAAACTGATGAATATCAAGTTTCCGAAACACTAATCGGCAAAAACTGATGACTATCAAGTTTTCGAAACTCTCATCCACGAAGACTGATTGACAAGAAAATACACTTTTCGAAACACTCATTGGAGAAAACTGATGAATATCAAGTTTTCGAAACACTCACCGACAAAAACTGATGAATATCATGTTTCCGAAACACTCACCGGCGAAAACTGATGAATATCAAGTTTTCGAAACACTAATCGTCAAAAACTGATTAACAAGAAAAACAAGTTTTCGAAACACTCATTGGAGAAAACTGATGAAGATCAAGTTTTCGAAAGAATCACCGGCGAAAACTAATGAATATCATGTTTTCGAAACACTCATCGACGAAAATTGAGTAACAAGAAAATCAAGTTTTTGAAACACTCGTTGGCGAAAACTAATGAATATCTAATTTCTGAAACACTAACCGGCGAAGACTGATGAATATCAAGTTTTCAAAACACTCATCAGGGAAAACTGATTAATATGAAATCAAGTTTTCGAAATAGTCATCAGCCAAAAATGATTAACAAGAAAATCAAGTTTTCAAAACACTCACCGGCGAAAACTGATGAATATCTAGTTTTCGAAACAATCATTGGCGAAAACTGATGAATATCAAGTTATAGAAACACTCATCGGCGAAAATTGATAAACAGGAAAATCATATTTTCGAAACACTCATTGGCGAAACTAATGAATATCTAGTTTCTGACACACTAATCGGCGAAGACTGATGAATATCAAGTTTTCGAAACATTCATCGGCGAAAACTGATTAACAAGAAAATGAAGTTTTCGAAATACCCATTGGCGAAAACTAATGAATATCAAGTTTTTGAAACACTCATGGGCGAAAACTGATGAATATCAAGTTTTCGAAACACTCATTGGCGAAATCTGATGAATATTAAGTTTTCCAAACACTCATCGGCGAAAACTAACTAACAAGAAAATCAATTTTTCGAAACACTCATTGGCGAAAACTGATGAATATCAAGTTTTCGAAACACTCACCGGCGAAAACTGATTGGCAAGGAAATCAAGTTTTCGAAACACTCATTGGCGAAAACTGATAAATATCAAGTTTCCGAAACACTAATCGGCGAAAATTGATGAATATCAAGTTTTCGAAACACTCATGGGTGAAAACTCATCAACAAGAAAATCAAGTTTTCGAAACACTCACCGGTGAAAACTGATTAACAAGAAAATCAAGTTTTTGAAACACTCATCGGCAAAAACTCATGAATATGCTGTTTTCGAAACACTAATCAGTAAAAGCTGAATAACAAGAAAATCAAGTGTTCGAAACACTCGTTGGCGAAAACTGATGAATATAAAGTTTTCGAAACACTCACCGGCGAAAACTGATGAACATCAAGTTTTAGAAACACTCATTGGCAAAACTTAATTAAAAAAAAAAATCAATTTTTCGTAACACTCATTGGCGAAAAGTGATGAATATCAAGTTTTCGAAACACTCATCGGCGAAAACTAATTAACAAGAAAATCAAGTATTCGAAACACTCATTGGCAAAAACTGATGAATATCAAGTTCCCGAAACACTAATTGGTGAGAACTGATGAAAATCAAGTTTTCGAAACACTCAACGACGATAAATGATTAACATGATATTCAAGTTTTCGAAACACTCACAAGCGAAAACTGATGAAGATCAACTTTTTGAAACAATCATCGGCGAAGACTGATGAATATTGTAACATCCCAAAAATGGAAACTCAACTTTGACCAAAAAGTCAAAGTGTTGACTTTTCTAAGTGGTTGACTTTTGTGTTGACTTTCCTTTAATTTGTTTGACTTTTTGATTTTTGAGTGTTTGGATGTGTTTGCTTTTGTTTTTGTTTGTAATTGAGCTTATGAAACCCTAACTAGAAGTCAAGAGACCCAAAAACCAGAGAAAAATGACCAGAGGAACCCTAACCCTAACATTAGGGACTAAATTGAAAAGAATAAGTTAGTTTTAACCCTTTTTCTTTAATAAGTGAAATAGGGCAGAAAAGACCTATTTGACCCTAGAAAGATACCCTAGGACACTCTAGAGATACCCTAAGACCTAGCTAAGGGACCCCAACCTCAAGAAAAGTCCTAAAAGGACACATTTTTCCAGTAAAAATTCAGGACTAAAATGAAAGAACTAAAAAATGAGAGCTTTAACCCCTTTAGCTTACTTAAGGCCTAAGGAAGCCCAATTTAATCACTTAGAGACACCCTAAACTATCCTACAAAATGTCAGCCATGAATTTAATCCAAAAAAAACACAATTAAGTGATTGCCTTATTTTAAAAGTGGCAATAAATAAGAAACTTATGACAAATTAGCCCTTCTAATGCATTTAAAAGCTTGTAACCGAATTTACTAGTTTTAAAGCCAATTAAAAACCCAATTAAGGTAGTTACTACATCCAGAAATTTAAGTAAGCAGAAATACAAGATTAAAATTAGAGAATTGAGTCTGGAAACCCGAGGCCATATGAGGTGTAGCTTAATTAGACAAGCTCCTAAGCATTTACTACTAATACACCTAGATCAAGTCCTACCCGAGACTTAAGTACTTAATCACCACCCAAACACGCCCTTAAGAAGTGCCAGCACCCCTTAATATGTGTCCTAATGCTAAATCACGAGTTCCCTCCAGCCAACACATAATCCCCACTCATAATTAGATTTGCACATGGCTTAAGGCTAATATAAGGAAGGAAACCGGTTGAGAGAGGGCATTAGCAGGCAAAACGAAAAACCAGAGCTGAGAGTGGTGAGTTGAGAGTTCAGGGAGGTAGCTGGAGCTGTGGGGAAGCTGAGAATTCGAGAGTTAGCTGTTGGAGGAAGAGATAGAAGCTGAAAGTTTACACACACACTCACACCAGAAACTTTGCTGCTTTGCACCAGTTTGCCCAAGCCATTCAGGGGTCCAAATTCGTGCTTCTTCTTCTGGAATTCAAGGTAACGTAGTGTTACCCTTTCTTCTCCATCACTGCGCCAAGAGCATCCACCAAAAACGGTGGTATGAACCTCTATGACTCATTTTCCCGAGGCTGCCACAGGATGCCCTATTCTGGGCAGTGAAGCTTCCATGGGACATATCTCCTTCATCTGATATCCAATTTGAGCGTGTGAGTAGTCATTAGAAAGCTAAGAGAATAATCTTCAAAATCCCCTCAATGCATGTATGATCAGAGGCTGCCGTACAAGGGTTCAGAGCCTCGAAAACTTGGGAATTTTCTGCTAAACATGCTATTTTGATGATTGAGTTATTTGCTTGTTGAACTTTGTGTCTCTGATGTTCTGAGCTCTGAATTGACTTGAAATGTTAAAGTAAATGTTAATTACACTTCTTAGTGGATAGGATTTGTCATGGTGACTCCGTAAATTTCTGGTTTGGTAGTGATGAATTCGAAAACTTGTGAATTTTCTGCTAAAAAATGTTGTTTTGATGATTGAGTTATTTGCTTGCTGAACTTTGTGTCTCTGATGTTCTGAGTTCTGAATTGACTTAAAATGGTTAAGTAAATGTTATTTACACTTCTTAGTGGATGGGATTTGTCATGGTGACTCAATAAATTTCTGGTTTGGCAGTGATGAATTTCAGCTTTTGATTTTAAAAATGTCCTTTTGCTAAGAGTAAGGTAGTCACTGCTATTTGCTGGAAATCTCCATGGCATCCTCCTTATTTCTGTTAATTAGTTGCTGTGAATCCTTCTAATGGAATTGGGAAGGTTAAATTCTGGTATGAAGAGGGTGGGATGAATGTCTGGTTTAAAAAGGAAACATGAGCATGAGCTTGAATTCTAAACTAAAGTTTCTTCTTCACATAGAAAATGCATTGGACTTTCATTTCTGCTATTTGCTGCAAATTTCATACTTCATGGCAATCTTTTGAAATAAAATTCTTGGAAACCCTCTTTGAATCACTATTGGAAAGTGGGGGTATTTTTCTCCATGTACCTTCTGAATTTTCATAATAGTTACATGCTGAAAAATGCACTTACCCAATGCTAAAATTCTGTTTTGAAACTTATGGAGGGTAAATAACAAGTGAAGTGTGATTTTCGAAAGAATAGCTTAAATTTTACAGAATAATGCATCAAAGTTACATTTCCTTTTTATGAGTACATCATGGTTAGTGTTCTAGATGGCATGACCCCAAGGAAAGCTTGCTGGTACCTTAAATCAATTCTATGGGAAAGCCTAGGCATGTCAAAGTGGGGTTTTGAGATTCAGACATGCTGAGTATGGCTGGAGCTTTGGTGATTCTTTTCTTTGGAATCTTTTAGTTAGCTAGTCACCCTGTATATGCTCTAGAATTTTTGTTTAAACTGGTTTAGGCACCCTAAGTGATTAGAGTAACCAAAAGATAAGAAAAATTGCAAAAGAAAGGAAAAGTATGCAGAAACAGTAGCTCTGTACTAGTGTGACTGCACCAACTTGTTTTGCAAGTCACAAGTGGCCTAAATACGCTTGGGAGACACCAGGATGGGCAAGTAAGAGCCTAAAACAGAAAAAGAGAGGTAGTAGGGACTAAACTGAACTGATTTTTCTGTTTTGCCCCTTTTTCAGAATCTGTGTAAACTGAGCTATCTGTGGTGAATTTCCTGTACTTTCTGGTTTTATATATATGTATGTACCTATGTGTTGGCAGTGAGGTGGTCAGAGTGGTCTCTAACCCCTTTTTATGCTCAAGTTGATTTTTAGAAGAATTTAGGTGTTTTGCTGCAAAAGTATGTGTTCTGGTTACTATTTTTCTGTGGAAACTGCATGAGCAAGTCCCAGTTAACTTTTAGGTACTTGCTGCACTCTGGTCTTGACTTGAAACAACCCATAACAGAATTTGGGTGTGAATAGGGACTAATTTGCAAGAAAAACTTGATAAAAACTGAAAAGTTCTATTTCTACCCAAATTCTGGTTAAATTCTGTTGGGGTTTTCTGGGTGTGTGTAGCAGGTCCTAATTGAACATTTTGGTGACTAAGTGAAGTCAAATTGCTTGAAATGTGCTTTGAATTCTTTATTTTAAAGAAATGGACCCCTTTGAAATGATTTGTGAATTTAAGGGTCCAAATGCAATTGCCTTTACTGGAAAATTGATTAAAGTTATTGAATATGCATTAATGATGCTTGAGGTGAAATTCCATGACCTTTGGATGCTTAAATTACTAGTTATGCCTGTTACTTGATGTGCAAGTTATGTTTGACAATAGGGTTGACTTCTGGTTGACTTTTGTTGACCAATGGTTGAAATTATTGATTTTATCAGGCTATTTAAGTGTGTGGCATCCAAACCATGAAAATGAACTTTTGCATGCATCTGTGAATTGAAAATGCCTTGGAGGGCAGACTTTTGAGCATGCATCTGTATTCTGGTATGCATATGCCCTGGGAGGGTAAAATATTAAGCGTTTTCTGCCCTGAAGAGGCAATGATTATGCGTTTCTGCCCTAGAGAGGCAATGATTATGCGTTTCTGCCCTGGAGAGGCAATGATTAAGCATTTCTGCCCTGGAGAGGCAATGATTATGTATTTCTGCCCTGGAGAGGCAATGACTATGTTTTGATGCCCTGAGAGGCAATGTAATTGGCAACTGAGTAAACATTACCTGTGAATAAAATTATATTGTATAAATTGATCTGTATGAAAAGGACACACTAGGCTGGCTAGGAATGCATCCGAGACGTAGCTGCCTAGCAACTAGTGAGGAAATAATCCAGTCCGGGACTGGTGATCCTAAGGTTCTAACTTTGTGCGCACACCGGGGGACGCCCTGGGATGTTAGGTAATTACCTGTTAGCCCTATTGGGTATGCTTTCCATAGTGTTAAATGGTAAGTCGGCATTGTCCTGTTTCATTAGATTGTTTTTAAATTGATGGTAATGGTTTAACCAGTTGTAACAGGTCCCAGAGAGACTTGATGGTTGCATGTAGAGGTAAACATGAACTTTTTGAAAATACTGGCATGATTGAATACTTGCCTATAGTGGTAAATATGCATGATTTTTCATCTGTTTACAGTTTTCAGCATGATTCTTGGTATGATTGGAAATATCTTGTAATCGATGTGTTTTATGTTTAAATTATCTGTTGATTGAGAAGGAAGCCCTTTTTCTGTATTCTTAGGAATGCAGCTGAACCACTAATTAGTTTTTATATATAAAATTGGTAATCTATGTTACTGGGATTTTATATCTCATTACGTTAGTGTGTTCAGATGCCCAGGTACATACTGTTGCTGGAGATTGAGGTAGAGCTCCTGGAGGTACCCCTCTTGGGATACTTCCAAGTCCTGAAGGCGGTTAACATCCTTTTCTTCTTCCCTTCGATTGAAAATGCCCCAGGGACTTAGAAATGGGTGAGGTGGACAGATAGCAGGAGCTGACTCACATTTTTGGCAGTGACTCTAATGTCACTCTAGTTTAGACTTGTTATTTACAATTTTGGGCCTGCGAGCCACTAACTTAAATACTTATGTCTGTATGTATATATGTCTGTATGGATTTTATGTTGTGAACTTAGGTTTTAACTGTTTAGGTAATATGCAGAGGTTTAATACCTCATTCTAGTTAACCTTATTGGTATGTGTATGTTCGGAGAGCGTGAGAGTTTCAAACATGTAACTTCTAGTTTCTTAGGTTAAAGTAACCAACCGAGAGTAAACGATCCTTGGGAAAACTTAACTTCACGAAAGGAAAAAGAAAAAAATTAGACCGGGTTTTTAAGAAGTTAAGTAAATAACCTAATTCCGCAACTAAAATCAATAAAGAAACTAGGACGTTACATTATGGTATCAGAGCACGGTTATTAGAACCTTGCTAAATTGTAGGTAGAATAGCCTAGCATAGACACTGATTGGATAAACTCAGCTGAGCATGCAAGTTTGAGTAAATTGAGTCTATGAATGTGCTAGGAACCCTAGACTATTGCATATTTCCTCTACTTGCTGTATTTTTCTCTACTTGCTGTAGTTTTCAAAACACTCACCAGCGAAAACTGATGAATATGAAGTTTTCGTAACACTCATTAGTGAAAACTGATTAACAAGAAAATCAAATTTTCGAAACACTCTTTGGCAGAAACTGATGAAAATCAAGTTCGCGAAGCACTAATCGGCGAAAACTTATGAATATAAACTTTTCGAAACTCTCGTCCACGAAAAACGAAAGACAAGATAATCAAACTTTCAAAACACTCATTAGCAAAAACTGAAGAATATCAAGTTTTCGAAACACTCACAGGCGAAAACTGAAGAATATTAAGTTTTGGAAACACTCATCGACGAACACTGATGAATATCAAGTTTTCAAAACACTCATCGGCGAAAACTGATGAATATCATGTTTTGCAAACACTCATCGGCAAAAACTGACTAACAAGAAAATCAAGTTTTCGAAACACTCATTGGTGAAAACTGATGAATATCTCGTTTTTGGAACAGTCACCGGCGAAAACTGTCGAATATCAAGCTTTCGAAACACACATCGGCGAAAACTGATTAACTAGAAATTCAAGTTTTCGAAACACTCATTGGCGAAAAACTGATGAATATCATGTTTCCGAAACACTAATCTCGAAAACTGATGAATATCAAGTTTTTGAAACTCTCATCGGCTAAAATTGATTAACAAGAAAATCAAGTTTCCGAAACACTCATTGGCGAAAACTGATGAATATGAAGTTTTCAAAACACTCACCGGCGAAAACTGAAGAATATCATGTTTTCAAAACAGTCATCGGCGAAAACTGATTAACAAGAACATCAAGTTTTCGAAACACTCATTGGCAAAAACTGATGAATATGAATTTTCTGAAACATGAATTGGCGAAGACAGGTGAATATCATGTTTTCGAAACACTCATCGAGGAAAACTGATTAACAAGAAAATCAAGTTTTCAAAACACTCATTGGCGAAAATTGATTAACTAGAAAATCAAATTTTCGAAACAATCATTGGCGAAAACTGATGAATATCAAGTTTTCGAAAGACTCACCGGCGAAAATTGATGAATATCAAGTTTTCGAAACACTCATTGGCAAAAACTGATTAACATGAAAATCAAGTTTTCGAAACCCTCAGTAGCGAAAACTAATGAATATCAAGTTTCGGAAACACTAATCGGCGAAGACTGATGATTATCAACTTTTCGAAACATTTATCGGCGAAAACTGATTAACAAGAAACTCAAGTTTTCGACACACTCATTGGCAAAAACTTATGAATACTAAGTTTTCAAAACACTTACCGGCGAAAACTTAAGAATATCAAGTTTTCCAAACACTCATCGGCGAAAACTGATTAACATGAAAATCAAGTTTTCGAAACACTCACCGGTGAAAACTGATGAATATCAAGATTTCAAAACACTCATCGGCGAAATCTGATGAATATCAAGTTTATGAATATCTAGTTTTTGGAACACTCACCAGCGAAAACTAATGAATATCATGTTTTCGAAACACACATTGGCGAAAACTGATTAACTAAAAATCAAGTTTTCGAAACACTGATTGGCGAACACTGATGAATATCAAGTTTCCGAAACACTAAACGACGAAAACTGATGAATATCAAGTTTTCGAAACTCTCATCGGCGAAAATTGATTAACAAGAAAATCAAGTTTTCGAAACACTCATTGGTGAAAATTGATGAATATGAAGTTTTCAAAACACTCACCGGCAAAAACTGATGAATAACAAGTTTTCGAAACATTCATCAACGAAAATTGATTAACAAGAAAATCAAGTTTTCGAAACACTCATTGGCGAAAATTAATGAATATGTAGTTTCTAAAACATTAATCGTCGAAGACTGGTGAATGTCAAGTTTTTGAAACACTCATCGGTGAAAACTGATTAACAAGAAAATCAAGTTTTCGAAACACTCATCGGCAAAAACTGATGAATATCAAGTTTTCAAAACTCTCATCCGCGAAACCTGATGAAAATCAAGTTTTCGAAACACTCATCGTCGAAAACTGATTAAGAAGAAAATCAAACTTTCAAAACAGTCGTTGGTGGAAACTGATGAATATCAAGTTTTCGAAACACTCATCGGCGAAAACTTATGAACAAGAAAATCAAGTTTACGAAACACTCATTTGCGAAAACTGATGAATCGCAAGTTTTCGAAACACTCATTGGCGAAAACTGATGAATATCAAGTTTTCGAAACTCTCATCCACGAAAACTGATTAACAAGAAAATCAAGTTTTCGAAACACTCATTGGCGAAAACTGATGATTATCACGTTTTCGAAACACTCGTCGGCGAAAACTGATGGATATCAAGTCTTCGAAAACACTCGCCGGTGAAGACTGATAAATATCAAGTTTTAGAAATACTCACTGGCGAAAACTTATTAACAAGAAAATCAAGTTTTCGAAACACTCATTGGCGAAAACTGATGAATACCAAGTTTCCGAAGACTCACCGGCGAAAACTGATGAATATCAAGTTTTTAAAACACTCATTGGCGAAAACAGATTAACATGAAAATTAGGTTTTTGAAACATTCATTGGCAAAAACTGATGAATATCAAGTTTCCGAAACACTCACTGGCGAAAACTGATGAATATCAACTTTTTGAAACACTCATCGGTAAAAACTGATTAACAAGAAAATCAAGTTTTTGAAACACTCATTGGCGAAAGCTGATGAATATCAAATTTTCGAAACACTCATCGGCGAAAACTGATGAATATCAATTTTTCGAAACACTCATCGGCGAAAACAAATTAAAAAGAAAATCAAGTTTTCGAAACACTCATCGGCAAAAACTAAAGAATATCAAGTTTTCGAAACTCTAATCGGCGAAAACTGATGGATATCAAGTTTTCGAAACACTCATCGGCGAAAACTGATTAACTAGAAAATCAAGTTTTTGAAACGCTCATTGGCGAAAACTAATGAAAATAAAGTTTCTGAAACACTAACCGGAAAAAACTGATGAATATCAAGTTTTCGAAACACTCACCGGCGTAAGCTAATTAACAAGAAAATCAAGTTTTCAAAACACTCATTGGTGAAAACTGATGAATATCATGTTTTTGAAACACTCACCGGCGAAAACTGATCAATATCAAGTTTTCGAAACACTCATTGGTGAAAACTGAGTAACAAGAAAATCAAGTTTTCGAAACATTCATTGCCTAAAACTGATGAATATCATGTTTTCAAAACACTCACCAGCGAAAAATGACGAATATCAAGTTTCCGAAACACTCATCGGCGAATACTGATTAATAAGAATATCAAGTTTTCGAAACACACATTGGCGAAAACTGAAGAATATCAAGTTTCCGAAACACTCACCGGCGAAAACTGATGAATATAAAGTTTGCGAAACACTAATTGGCGAAAATTGATTAACAAGAAAATCAAGTTTTCGAAACACTCTTTGACAAAAACTGATGAATATCAAGTTTCCGAAATACTCACTGGCAAAACCTAATGAATATTAAGTTTTCGAAACACTCATTGGCGAAAACTGATAAATATCAAGTTTTCGAAACACTAAACGGCGAAAACTGATAGATATCAAGTTTTCGAAACAATCATCTGCGAAAATTGATTAACAAGAAAATCAAGTTTTCGAAACACTCATTGGCGAAAACTAATGAATATCAAGTTTTCGAAACACTCATTGTCGAAAACTGATGAATATCAAGTGTTCGAAAACTCATCGGCGAAAACTGATTAACAAGAAAATCTTGTTTTGAAACACTCATTGGCGAAAACTGATGAAAACCAAGTTTTCGAAACACCCACCGACCAAAACAGATGAATATCAAGTTTTCGAAACACTCATCGGCGACTACTGAATAACAAGAAAATTAAGTATTCAAAACACTCATTGGCCAAAACTATTGAATTTCAAGTTTTAAAAACACTCACCCGCGAAAACTGATGAATATCATGTTTTCGAAACACTTAGCGCCGTAAATTGACTAACAAGAAAACCAAGTTTTCGAAACACTCATTGGCGAAAACTGAGGAATATCAAGTTTTCGAAACATTGATCGGCGAAAACTGATTAACAAGAAAAACAGGTTTTTCGAAACTCTCATTGGTGAAAACTGAATATCAAGTTTTCGAAACACTCATCGGCGAAAACTGATTAACAAGAAAATCTAGTTTCCGAATTACTCATTGGCGAAAACTGATTAATATCATGTCTTTGAAACACTCACCGGCGAAAACTGAGAAATATTAAGGTCTCGAAACACTAATCGGCGGAAATTGATTAACAAGAATATCAAGTTTTCGAAACAGACATTGACGAAAACAGAATATCAAGTTTCCAAAACACTCACCGTCGAAAACTGATTAACAAGAAAATCAAGTTTTCGAAAAACACATTGGCGAAAACTGATGAATATCAAGTTTTGGAAACACTAATCGGCGAAAACTGATGAATATCAAGTTTCCTAAACACTCACCGGCGAAAACTGATAAATATCATGTTTTCAAAACACTAATCGACGAAAATTGATTAACAAGAAAATCAAGTTTTCGAAACACTCATTGGCAAAAACTAATGAATATCAAGATTTCAAAACACTCATCGGCGAAAACTGATGAATATCAAGTTTTCGAAACACTTATCGATAAAAATTGATTAACAAGAAAATCATGTTTTTGAAACATTCATTGGCAAAAACTGATGAATATCAAGTTTCCAAAACACTAACCGGCGAAAATTGATTAACAAGAAAATCAAGTTTTCGAAACACTCATTGGCGAAAACTAATGAATATCAAGTTTTCGAAACACTCATCGGCGAAAATTGATGAACGAGAAAATCAAGTTTTCGAAACGCTCATTGGCGAAAACTGATGAATATCAAGTTTTCGAAACACTCATCGGTGAAAATTGATTAACAAGAAAATCAAGTTTTTAAAACACTCATTTGCAAAAACTGATGAATATCAAGTTTTCGAAACACTCACCGGCAAAAACTGATGAATATCAAGTTTCCGAAACACTCATCAGGCAAAATTGATTAACAAGAAAATCAAGTATTCGAAACACTCATTGGCGAATACGGATGAATATCAAGGTTTCGAAACAGTCACCAGCGAAAACTAATGAATATCAGGTGTTCGAAACACTAATCCGCGAAAATTAATTAACAAGAAAATCTAGTTTTCAAAACACTCATTGGCAAAAACTGATTAATATCATGTTTCCGGAACACTAACCGGCGAAAACTAATGAATATCAAGTTTTCGAAACACTCACTGGCGAAAACTGATCAATATCAAGTTTTCCAAACACTCATTGGCGAAAACTGATTAACAAGAAAATCAAGTTTTTGAAACATTCACTGACGAAAACAGATGTATATCAAGTTTCCGAAACACTAATCGGTGAAAACTGATGAATATAAAGTTTTTGAAACACTCATCGACAAAAACTTATGAATATCAAGTTTTCGAAACACTCATCGGCGAAAATTGATTAACAAGAAAATCATGTTTTCGAAACACTCATTGGCGAAAATTGATTTTCATGAAAATCAAGTTTTCGAAACACTTATTGGCGAAAACTGATGAATATCATGTTTTCGAAACACTCACAGGCGAAAACTGATGAATATCTAGTTTTCGAAACATTCATCGGTGAAAACTGATTAACTAGAAAATCATGTTTTTGAAACACTCATTGGCGAAAACTAATCAATATCATGTTTCCGAAACACTAATCGGTGAAAACTGCGGAATATCAAGTTTTCCAAACACTGATCGACAAAAACTGATTAACAAGAAAATCAAGTTTTCGAAACATTCATTGGTAAAAACGGCTGAATATCAAGTTTTCGAAACACTCACCAGCGAAAACTAATGAATATCATGTTTTCCAAACACTCGCCGGCAAAAACTGATTAACAAGAAAATCAAGTTTTCGAAACACTCATTGGTGAACATGTAAGAATAACAAGTTTCCGAAACACTCACCGATGAGAACTGATCAATATTAAGTTTTGAAAACGCTCACCAGCGAAGATTAATTTACATGAAAACCAAGTTTTGGAAAAACTCCTTGGCAAAAACGAAAAAATATCAAGCTTTCGAAACACTCACCGACGAAAACTAGAGAAATATGAATATATATAAAACATTTCATCTTACCATCATCATTCATAATCTCAAGGGTATTGAAATAACACATAATAAACATGTGGGCATCTAGCCCTAATTTCAACATATGAGCATCGGGAGTGCCGCAACGCGAGCACTCTCACACATCCATACATTCATCATCATTGTAGGACCCTTTGCATCTTTCCCGAAGGATCAACAATTCGTCCCTCATAACATCATCATTAGAGGACCATTTGCTTCTTTCCCGAAGGATCAATAATTTGCCTCCCATAACATTCACTTATACCTAGGATTCATCATGCTGTCCCGAAGGATCAACTGTTCAATTGCTTGAACACATACATTCATAGGATTCGTTGCTTCTTCCCTTAAGAATCAAGCTATTGCATGCATTGTGTCTTTCCCTGTGGATCAATAATTTATATGCATGGTATCTGTTGAACTAAAAATGATGAAATATGGTTTAACGTTAGTTTCAATTTGTCAACAATTTTTGTGTGTTGTGGACTTGATAATATTGGGCATAAAATATGGAATGGTGCATAAATGGTTTTCAGCCCAAAGAATGGTTAGGCCCAAATCTGGAAAGATAAAGAATTGGCCCATATATTTTGAATTTTGAATATGTGTCCTGGACCCAAGGCTTCTCTGACTCCTGCATTACTAACTCCTGCTGAGTGCATCACGTGAATTTCAAAAGCACACCTACTTTCCTTAATTTATGCAAGTCAAATCATATAAAAAAGGAGGGTTACCTAATTTTGCAGGCTAAAATTGAGGCAGAAAAGCTGTAGGCTTTATCCCTTTCAAGAGGAACTAAACATCAATGAACTAAGTCAGATATAAGCCCAAAAACATTGCAACGTCTTCTCTCATATTTTCCTCTTCTCTTGAAGCTACTACACGTCGAAAAATGGCAGAGCATTAAATGAGAAGCAATTAATGAGGAGCCTCTACATTTAATGAAGAGTGAGGAGGCTGAAGATTTGAATCCTCTCAAGTGCAACGGTTAGCTTCTTGCCATCTCTATTTAATGTTGCAAAGAAAGAAGGTGAGGCTCAAGAACTCAGTGTTCCAAGCTTTCAAGAGCTCAGTGTTCCAAGCTTTCAAGAGTGGCAAAAATCTTCTAAGTGAAGAAGAGTCTGAGTGCTCCTGTGTGCGATTCCTGTGTGCGATTTCTGTGTGAATCCTTGTGCTGTAATTTGTAATAGTCATTAGTTGACTGCATTTATCTTTCTTCTTCTCTTTCTTGTTATAAGAGTTTAGTGTTTGAAGTATCTTGGGTGTAAAAGGCTGGGTAAGGGCTGATCCTTGTTGGGGTGAACAAGGTTGCAAAAAGATATTCAACCATTAAGTTCTTGTGTGAATCCTGTTGAGGATTGAGGTTGTTAGAAGAAGTTAATATACTGAGTCTCCTGCGATAAAAGCCTTGAGGTGGCTGATCCTTGCAAGGTGAAGCAAGGTTGCATAGAGAGAACTTATCGGTGAAAACTGATGAATATCAAGTTTCCGAAACACTTATCGGTGAAAACTGATGAATATCAAGTTTTCGAAACACTCATTGGTGAAAACCGATTAACTAGAAAATCAAGTTTTCGAAACAGTCATTACCGAAAACTAATGAATATCTAGTTTCTGAAACACTCACCGATGAAAACTGAAGAATATCTAGTTTTCGAAACACTCATCGGCGACTGCTGAGTAACAAGAAAATTAAGTTTTCGAAACACTCATTGGGTTGGAATTGAATAGAGAGAGAGGATAAGAGATTCAGAGAGAAGGAAAGAATGAATTGCTTGATTAAAGAGAGGAGAGGTACACGTATTTATACATAGAGGGAAACCAAAGACTAGACCAAGACTGAACCAAGAAGCCAACAGAAAGCATAACTAACTGATAACCAATTGAACTAAGTATTTAACCCTTTTCTATTCTCCTAACATCCGCCCTCAAACTCAAGGTGGACAAATCAGTCACATTGAGTTTGCTACGACACTTGGCAAAAGATACACTAGACACTCCTTTAGTCAAGACATCAACTACTTGATCAACACTTGGAATATGAAAGACTTGAATTTCTTTGCGAGCAACTCTTTCTTTGACGAAGTAGAGATCTAACTCAACGTGCTTGGACCGTGAGTGTAGAACAGGATTGGCCGCGAGTAAAACTGAGCTAAGGTTGTCACAGTACACCTTAGGAATCGCAACTCTAAATTTGAGTTCACTAAGAAGAGACTGAATCCACAATATTTCAGCTACAACACTTGCTAAACTGCGATACTCTGCCTCGGTGCTGCTTCTTGAGATAACTGCTTGCTTTTTGGATGACCAGGAGACGAGATTCCCTCCAAAATAGACACACCAACCCGTAGTAGACCGTCTATCATCAACATCTACTGGCTACACTTACTATATTAGCTTTATAGATGCTTATTCTAAATTCACTTGGTTATATCTGTTAAAAACTAAAGGTGATGTTTTACATGCTTTTAACCAGTTTAAAAATTTAGTTGAAAATCAATTAAACACAAAAATAAAAGTAGTTCAAAGTGATTTTGGTGGTGAATATCTCACTGATTATGGTATACATCAAAGACTCAACTGTCCACACACACACCCTCAGAATGGAATTGCTGAGAGAAAACACAAACATATCACTGAAATAGGACTCACATTACTTGCACATGCCTCTATGCCATTAAAGTTCTGGGATGAAGCCTTCCGTACTGCAGTTTTCCTTATTAACCGCCAACCCACACCCCTGCTAAATCAAAGTTCCCCTCTAGAGGTTCTTTTTTCTACTAAACCCAACTATCTCTTTCTAAAAACCTTTGGATGCACTTGTTATCCTTATCTACGACCTTACACCTCTCACAAGTTTGATTTTAAATCTGCCAAATTACCGTCGCGACGCCTTCAGTATTTTTAGAAGAAGAAGAAGACAGGAAAGAGGGTGATAGCGCTTTTGGAGAGTGTGAAGCAGTGGAATATGTTTGTGCAAAAAAATTACTCCCAGTAACCAAACGAGTATGAACAAAATCAAAGAAAGAATGAATCATTACTCATAGTGCATGCTCTACCTATTTGCTTCTTATTCCCTACTCTTAGCCTTTTTGCCTCCTCTTTTTCTGTCCCTTGACAAGTGATGCGGGGTTCATTTTATAGTAGGTCGGGAGAACTATTCTGGGAAAGAAATCCGGTCATTAATGGAAAATCCGTCGCGACGCTCATTATTCACCGTCGCGACGGGTATAGTGCAGATACGATCCCAGATATGTCATAAATACGAAACCCGTCGCGACGTGTGGTCGTGCCGTCGCGACGAATGACCCTCCTTACGATTCTTCATAAATGCAGGTTATGTCGCGATGTATCTTTTACCGTCGAGAAGGTGTAACACTTCCGTCACGACGGCCCGCCTTTACCGTCGTGACGCCTCTCTTTTTTTTAGTCTTATTATTTTTATTCATTTTCTTCCTTCTCTCTTCTCTTTTTTTTTATTCTTTATATTTTCAGCTGGTCAAAGTGAGGTGTTCACAGAGTCCCCTCTTTACTTTTTCTTTTATTTTTAAAGGAACAAGTAAAGAAACAAAAATGAAACCGAACTTGATCATTCATTTTTCTTTTGCGGGTACAAAACACAGAGGGATAAAGTTTAAATGCAATCCTATGGTTTCTATATGGCCTCAACCTACTCATTGCCGCTACCTTCCTCATCACTTTCGGAGTGTTCTTGGGGCATGGGTGTGGGGATTACATCCTCGACTAGATGGAAATGCCTTAGTAGAGATCGCATCCCTCCTTGTAAACCCCGAATGTCGCCGCGGAGTCCTATTATCTCTTGCTCCTGGCACTGGATCTGTCGAGTTAGAGCGTCAAGTCGTTCCGCATCTGATCCTGCCGGGGCGTTTCGCTCTTGGGGATGATCCTGCTGCGGAGGCTGTTGCCTTTGTTGCGGTGGAGGCTGCGGCTCTGAGTTGTTTAGAAGGATGTCGGCCCAGCCTTGGTGAGCGGGGAAGTCAGCCATATCTTGATCCTTCTTTAGATAATAGGTGGTGGCCATCTCATAGTAATCCAACGCTCGGCGAGCGACCTGATAGCGTTCACAGAAGGCAATGAGGAAGTGGGGGAAAGCAATGGCGGTAGGAGCACTTCGAGATCCCGGCTCCAACCTAATGTCGTTAGCGTTATTGTGGAATTCCCTCCACATAATGGTGGGGAAGCAGAGCGGCGCCCTTCGCATGATCAGGAGGATAAGGACACTTAACTTCCTGCTCAGGGATTCCTTGTGCTTTACAGGGAAGACATTGTGATGGACGCGGCCTTGTCGCGAGGCCGGCACCAATCAAATTAATACTAGAAAGTGCAGCTAGTGGCACAACCTAGGTCGATTCTCTCTCGCGGAGCCTATGGATTCTAAGGACAAATATGCACAATTATCACGAAAAGGGATGTCTTTGGGGCAATTTAACAAACACTTGGTGTGCAATGAAACTAAATGGAATTAAATGCAACTAAATGAAACTAGAACTAACACTTTCTGGGATTTTCAATATTTTAAAAGCTAAAGTAAATTAAGGTGAATGAAATGAGATAAATATGCTTTGTTGGAGAATGCTTTGGGCTATCCTTGCTATCAAGAAGTGTGGAGTTAATCAATGAAAAGCCATTTCCTAAAGTAGTTTAGTGACCACTAAACCTAGGTAAATTAATTAGAGAATGCAATTAACCAACCGGACAATTAAGAAGCCTAATCGAATACCATCAATGAAGCAAATGGGGAATTTAACATAGACTAGAATTCAACTCAACATTACCATTGTCATTAGAGTGGCTTCCACAATGAATCAAAAATTACAATAAGATTCAACCAAATCCAATGTAATCAAAACCCACAATGGGATAATCAAAATACAAATCACAAGTCTATATAAATTCCTAATATCCAACTACAACATAGTTAAGTTCCACAACCATGGAACCACAATCAATACAAACTCATCAATATCAACAAGATAAAAATGAATCCATAAAGAGAAGTAGAAGGAAAACAAGAAAAACTCCCTATTGGATGCCATAGCTCAAGCCCTAATCATCCTCCTCCAAAGCACAAGAGATTTAGCCACTCATTGATGGGAGAAATGCTTCACCAAGCTCCTTCAACCCTTGCTTAGCCATGGATGATGATGGAAGTTGCTGGATATTGGTGTGAATGGGTGTGGAGAGTGGAGGAGATGAAGAGAAAATGGTGAGTGAGGCTGGAAATGTGGAGAGACTTGGGAGGATGAGAGCTTGAGTGATGAGTGTGTTCCAAAATTCGTGGGTTCCTCTCCAAATTAGGTTAAGGGCCCCTAAAACATCAGAATATTACCCCTAATCCGACCTAGGATGCTCCCCTTGTGGTAAAATACTGAGAATTTGGGCCCACAATTCGTTTCAGCTCTTGAAATCGTGAGAAAATTGTGCAGTTCTGGTGTACCCACTGGCAGCGGGTCATCTACCCACTGGCAGCGGGTGGATTACTTAAAACACGCGTTTTGCCTCTGAAACTGAAGTTCACCCGCTGGTAGCTTGCAAGGCTACCCGCTGGTAGCGGGTAGAACAGTGCCATGGTCCCAAATTTGCCTCTAAGCTCCAATTCTTGCAACGGCTCGCTTTCCAGCTTCTTTCTTGACCTCTAGCACTTGAATCCTTGCTATTCCGCAAGCTAGTTGACCTACAAATCAACCAAAACAATTGTGAGGCTCTCAAGTTAATAGAACTAGAGAATTATCACAATTTATTCAATAAAAACATGGAATTAGCAAGATTGTGATTTAAGTCCTTAAGTGCCCTTGAATAACATTAAATCATGCATAATGACTCTTTAAACTCAACAAAAGCTTGTCAAATGGCAAAAGATACAAGGGTAAATATTGGTATTATCACATTGCTGGTGAGGAAATTTTGCCAATTCTTGGTCATGTTGTGGGTGCCGCTTCTTTTGAGTCCGCCACTTTTGGACTCCCATACGTCTTGCCCCGGAAAAGTGAGGGCTGTTGCTATCTCCTCCTTCGGGTACCCTCCTGATAACGTCTGTGCAATTATGCAGTTAGGCTCCATCCGTAAGTTATACATCTCGGCAAAGTGCTGAGGAGTTACTTCCGGGAGGGCGCATTCCCTGAGTATGAATGCTTTGCTTCGTGTGGTGGCATATCCCACGTGATATTGATACACCAGAGGGACATTCCTTTGATTTGTGACCTTCAGCAGATCATGGAGGCCATAAAACTCAATGCCTTCTGCGAATGAGGGGCTAATCTCCAAGCATTCCATGTTTCATTCTGGGTTCAATGATCGGGTCTAAATGGCGACCCGGTAACGCTCCTGGTCTATGGGAGGTTGCGATGAAGAGGAAGCGGCGATACGAGATCTCTTTTGATGGGCCATTTTCCTTGGGGCAGCGAGAGATGGGTGTAGATGGATCCTCGGGGTTCTTCTTCTATCCAGTCTTTCTTCTCTCTTTCTTCTTATTTTTTTTAGAGAGTTGGAAGATAGGGGAGAGAGGTTGTGGTATTCTAAATGCAACGGGTTTCCTTTAAAAAGCTTTTCTAAATTTACCCGTCATGGCGTATGTGGCCTCCGTCGCGACGGCATATTAATGATGCCGCCTTTCAGGGCCAATCAGAGAACACCATCGCACCCGTCGCGACGCCCATTCGCCCGTCGCGACGCCTATACCCCTTTTTGACCCGTTGACCGACCGTTGGAGATGACGTCGAAACGCTTCTCTCTACCGTTGCGACGGTGTCCAAGCTATGTCAACCCGTCGCGACTTAAATGGGTTACGTCGCGACCTCACACCCACCTTTTTTTAGGATACCGAATCCTAGAACAGTTACGGGTAGGATTCGGTGAGACCAAGCCTTGTAACATTCAATGGCAGGACTTGATAAAAAATATGGGCATTGTTACCCCCGAACACTTCTGGGCAGGGTACTGATTCCTGTATCCAATCCCCAGAACACTCACTGGTGGGTTTGGGTACCGAATCCTAGAACACTTACTGGTAGGATCCGAGAAGGCCAGGTCTCGTAACACTTACTGGCGGGACTTGGTCAAGAATGTGGGCATCGTTATCCCTGAACACTTATGGGTGGGATATTGATTCCCGTATCCAATCCACAGAACACTCACTGGCGGGTTTGGATACCGAATCCTAGAACACATACTGGTAGGATTCGAGAAGACCAGGTTTCGTAACACCTACTGGCGGGACTTGGTTAAGAATGTGGGCATCGTTATCCCCGAACACTTTTGGGCGGGATATTGATTCCCGTATCCAACTCCAAGAACACTCATTGGTGGGTTTGGATACCGAATCCTAGAACACTGATCGGTATGATTCTAAATCTCGAAACACTTTTGGCGAGATGTAGTAAAAGATTCTTCGGTGTAATACTTCGTAAATAACTGTTGAATTGGGCATGCCTTCTTGGAAAGAGCGAGGCATTCTCTAGCCTCGTTGAAATTATTATTTCCTCTCTCTACTGAGTGGGTGATCTACGGTTACTGGGTTGCTTTCCTGTCACCTAAGACACACAATTATTCAGGTGCAAAATAAGAATTACAGAATTAACACACATTTATTTATCTATTGTTCTAAATCAACAATGCAATAATACGTGACTTGCATGGCGTGGAAAAAGGTAAAGAGATCTTTATTGAAGGAATAATTCTCCTTTTAATATTCATGAGTCAAAATTGGTAAATTTTGAGAAATTTTAGGAACCACTGGAAACTTGCGGTGGTTTTTAGAGGTGCGTGAAGGATGTTGCCCGGCGATCCCGTGATCTTACTGAGATATGAATCATATGCAATTAGAGTCCCCTTTCTCGAAGGTCATTTTCTTTATGCGTAGAACCTTTTGACCGAATCAAAATTAATCAGTCGACCATATTCTTTTCCGTCTAAATCTTCTAGGATGAGGGCGCCGCCTGAGAATACGTGCTTGACCTTGAATGGTCCTTCGTACGTCGGGGCCCATTTCCCTCTCGTGTCATTCTGATTTGGTAGAATCTTTTTTACTACCAAGTCTCCCTCTTCAAATGAGCGAGGTCGCACTTTTTTTGTTGAAGGCTCGGGCTACCCTGGCTTGATAGAGTTGCCCGTGACATATAGCTTTGAAGCGCTTTTCATCTATCAGGCTAACCTGATCGTATTGGCGTTGCACCCATTGGTTTTCATCAAGGTTGGCTTCTTCGATGATCTGTAGAGAAGGGACTTGGATTTCTAGGGGTAGGACTGCCTCCATTCCGTATGTTAATGAAAAAGGTGTGGCTCCTGTCAAGGAGCGAGCAATAGTGTGATATCCTAGTAGAGCGAAGGGGAGCATTTCATGCCAATCTTTGTACGTAGTGGTCATCTTTTCTAGGATCTTCTTCATAATTTTATTGGCTGCTTCTACCACACCGTTCATCTGGGGACGATATGGCACTGAGTTCTGATGTCTTATCCCATAGTTTTCACAGATTTTCTGTACTTCAGTTCCATTCAGATTGGTCCCGTTATTAGTAATTATTCTCTCTGGGACTCCATATCTGCAAATGATATTAGTCTTCAAGAATCGTACAAATGTTTTCTGTGTAATTTTGGCGTAAGAATTTGCTTCTATCCATTTGGTAAAATAGTCAATTGCCACTAGGATAAAGCGATGACCGTTAGATGCTTTTGGGTTTATGGGACCGATGATATCAATTCCCCATAAAGAGAAAGGCCACGGTGTAGTCATATTGTGCAGCATTGTTGGGGGAGCGTTGATTCTATCTGCATAGACTTGGCACTTATAACATTTGCGGACGTATTCAATGCCGTCACTTTCGAGCGTCATCCAAAAATACCCCATTCTTTGTATTTGGCGTGCCAGGGTATGTCCATTAGAATGAGTCCCGCATACCCCTCCATGTACTTCGGTCAAAATCTGATTGGCTTCAGGCGCATCAACGCAACGAAGTAGAACTTCGTCTGGCCTTTTCTTATACAATATCCTCCCACTGAGAAAGAAGCTTGTGGCTAGGCGTCGGAGAGTCCTCTTTTCATTTTCATTGACTCCCTCCGGATATTCTTGTCTTTCCATATATGCCTGAATATCATGGTACGAGGGGCGACCATCGGGCTCTTGTTCAACCAACAAACAATGAATTTTTGTGTTTCTGTATTCCATCTTGATGGGTTGGAGCATGACCCCACAGTTGGTGTCGAGCATTACTGCCAAGGTAGCTAGGGCGTCAGCGAACGAGTTCTTACATCTTGGCAAATGATGGAAGTTTATCGACCTGAATTGGTTTGTTAATTCTGTGAGGAACTTTTGGTATGGGATTAATTTTGGATCCTTAGTTTGCCACTCCCCTTTGGTTTGGTAGATTATCAAGGCTCAATCACCAAAGACTTCTATCTCACTGACTTTTAGTCTTATAGTAGCATGTAATCCACAAATGCAGGCTTCGTATTCCGCCAGGTTGTTGGTACATTCAAAGTCTAGCTTGATCGCAATGGGAAATTGTTTCCCCTTTAGAGATATAAGGACGGCTCCGATCCCATTTCCAAAGACGTTAACTGCCCCATGAAAGAACATATCCCAGGTTTTCGTGCAAGATTCTTCTTCTATGGCATTCAACCCTTCATCTGGGAACTGATAGTCTGAGACATGTTTTTCGTTCAATGGGTTGTCGGTGAGATAGTCGGCTATGACGCTCCCCTTGACGGATTTTTGGGTGACATATTTAATGTCATATTCTGCTAGTATTACCTGCCATTTGGAAATTCGTCTAGACACATGTGGGCTTTCGAAAATGTATTTCATTGGATCCATCCGCGATATGAGGAACGTCTCATAGTAAAGCATGTAGTGTCTTAATCGTCTTACTGTCCATGCAAGAGCGCAGCATGTTTTCTCGACCAATGGGTATCGCGACTCGTTTTGGTCGAATTTCTTGCACAAATAGTAAATGGCCTGTTCCTTTCCTGTTGTAGGATTGTATTGTCCTAGGACGGCTCCCATAGATTCCTCTAGGATAGTCAAGTACAATATTAGAGGACTTCCTGGCGTAAGCGAAACTAACACTGGTGGGTTAGTAAGGTATTCCTTTACTACGTTAAATGCGGGCTGACACTCTGCGTTCCATTCTAGTGACTGATTCATTTTGAGAAGTTTAAAGAGGGGTGTGCATGTGGCCGTCAAGTTACGAATGAAGCGAGCAATGTAGTTTACTTTGCCTAAAAAACTCCGTATTTGCTTCTCTGTGGTGGGGGATGGCATTTCTCTGATGGCCCTGATCTTGTCAGGATCTAATTCGATTCTTTTTTGACTTAAAATAAACCCAAGAAGTTTGCCTGACTGAGCCCCAAAGACACATTTGTTGGGATTAAGTCGTAGTTTAAATTTTCGGAGTCTATCAAATAGCTTTCTCAGGACTTTAACATGACTTTGCCCTTCCGCAGACTTGGCCACCATGTCGTCTACGTAGACTTCGACTTCCTTGTGAATCATGTCATGGAATAAAACTACCATGGCCCTTTGGTATGTTGCTCCCACATTTTTTAGTCCAAATGGCATAACTTTATAACAATAGGTCCCCCATTGTGTAATGAAGGTAGTCTTGGCCTTGTCTTCAGGGTGCATGATAATTTGATTGTATCCTGAATACACATCCATGAATGAGTAGCAGAAACTTCCCGCCGTATTATCTACCAACACATCGATGTGCGGTAGTGGGAAATCATCTTTGGGAGAGGCTCTGTTGAGGTCTCTATAATCAACACACATTCGTACTTTCCCGTCTTTTTTAGGAACCGGTACTATGTTGGCCATCCATTCTAGATAGACTGATACCTCTAGAAAACTAGCGTACCATTGTTTTTGTACCTCCTCTTTTATTTTGAGGGACATATCGGGTTTCATGCGTCTTAGTTTTTGCTTCTTTGGTTCCATGTGGGGGAATGATGGTATTTTGTGGGCTGCAATTGTTGAATCTAGCCCAGGCATATCTTGATAAGACCATGCAAATATTTCCGAGTATTCCTTTAACAGAGAGATCAATTCTTCCCTTTCCGGATTGTCCACAATTTTTACTTCCTTTTTTTCTTTCTCACGGGCGAAAACTGATGAATATCAAGTTTTCGAAACACTCATCGGCGAAAACTTATTAACAAGAAAATCAAGTGTTCGAAACACTCATTGGCGAAAACGGTTGAAAATCAAGTTTTTGAAACACTCACCAGCGAAAACTTATCAATATCAAGTTTTCGGAACACTCATTGGTCAAAACTGATTAACAAGAAAATCAAGTTTCCGAAACAGTCATTGGTGAAAACTGATGAATATGAAGTTTCCAAAACACTAATCGGCGAAAACTGATGAATATCAAGTTTTCGAAGCACTAATCAGCGAAAACTGATTAACAAGAAAATCAAGTTTTCGAAACAATCAACGGTGAAAACTAATGAATATCAAGTTTTCGAAACACTCATCGGCGGAAACTGATCAATATCATGTTTTCGAAACAGTCATTGGCAAAAACTGATAAACAAGAAAATCATATTTTTGAAAAACTCATTGGCGAAAATTGATGAATACCAGGTTTCTGAAACACTCACGGGTGAAAACTGATGAATATCAAGTTTTCGAAACACTCATCGGCGACTACTGAATAACAAGAAAATCAAGTTTTCGAAACACTCATTGGTGAAAACTGATGAATATAAAGTTTCCAAAACACTAATCGGCGAAAACTGATGAATATCAAGTTTTCGAAACACTCATCGGCGAAAACTGATTAACAAGAAAATCATGTTTTCAAAAGAATCAACGGTGAAAACTAATGAATATCAAGTTTTCGAAACACTCATCGGCGGAAACTGATCAATATCATGTTTTCGAAACAGCCATTGGTGAAAACTGATAAACAAGAAAATCATATTTTTGAAACACTCATTCGCGAAAATTGCTGAATATCAGGTTTCTGAAACAGTCACGGGTGAAACTGATGAATATCAAGTTTTCGAAACACTCATCAGCGACTATTGAATAACAAGAGAATCAAGTTTTCGAAACACTCACCGGCGAAAACTAATGAATATCAACTTTTCAAAACACTCATCGGCGAAAACTGATTAACAAGAAAATCAAGTTTTCGAAACACTCATTGGTGAAAACTAAAGAATATCAAGTTTTCGACACAGTCATAAGCGAAAACTGATCTATATGAAGTTTTCAAAACACTCATTGGCGAAAATTGATTAACAAGAAAATCAAGTTTATGAAACACTCACTCGATAAAACTAATGAATATCTAGTTTTCGAAACACTCTCCGGCGAAAACTGTTTAATATTAAGTTTTTGAAACACTCATCGGCAAAAACTGATTAACAAGAATGTCAAGTTTTCGAAACACTCATTGGCGAAAACTGATGAATATCATGTTTTCGAAACACTCACAAGCGAAATTTAATGAATATCAAGTTTTCGAAACACTCACCGGCGCAAACTTATCAATATCATGTTTTCGAAACACTCCTTGGAGAAAACTTATCAATATCAAGTTTTCGAAACACTCATCGGCGATAACTTATGAATATCAAGTTTTTGAAACACTCATCGGCTACTACTAAATAACAACAAAATAAAGTTTTCGAAACACTCATAGGCGAACACTGAAAAATATCAAGTTTTCGAAAAACTCAACGGCGAAAATTGATGAATATCAAGTTTTCGAAACACTCATCGGTGAAAATTGATTAACAAGAAAAATAAGTTTTTGAAACACTGATTGGCGAAAACTGATGAATATCAAGTTTTCGAAACACTCATCGGCGAAAACTGAAGAATATCAAGTTTTCGGAACACTCATCGGCGAAAACTAATCAATATCAAATTTTCGAAACACTCATTGGCGAAAACTGATTAACAAGAAAATCAAGTTTTCGAAACACTCATTGGAGAAAACTAATGAATATCATGGTTCTGAAACACAAACATCGAAAACTGATGAATATCAAGTTTTTGAAACACACATGGACGAAAGTTGAATAATAAGAGAATCAAATTTTCAAAAAATTCATTGGAGAAAGCTGATGAATATAAAGTTTTCGAAACACTCACCGGCAAAAACTGGTGAATATCAAGTTTTCGAAACACTCACCGGCAAAAACTGATGAATATCATGTTTTTAAAACAATCATTGGCGAAAATTGATTAACAAGAAAATCAAGTTTTTGAAACACTCACTGGATAAAACTAATGAATATCTAGTTTTCGAAACACTCTCCGGCGAAAACTGATTAATATCAAGTTTTCAAAACACTTATTGGCAAATACTGATTAACAAGAAAATCAAGTTTTCGAAACACTCACCGGCGAAAACTAATGAATATCAAGTTTTCGATACATTCACCGGCAAAAACTAATGAATATCAAGTTTTCGAAACACTAACCGGAGAAAACTAATCAATATCAAGTTTTCCAAACACTCATTGGCGAAAACTGATAAACAAAAAAATCAAGTTTTCGAAACACTCACCGGCAAAAACTGATTAATATCAAGTTTCTGAAACACTCATCGGCGACTACTGAATAAGAACAAAATAAAATTTTTGAAAAATTCATTGGCGAAAACTGATGAATATTAAGTTTTCGAAACACTCGCCGGCGAAGACTAATGAATTTCAAGTTTTTGAAACACTCATCGGCAAAAACTGATTAACAAGAAAATCAAGTTTTCGAAACACTCAATTACGAAAACTATTGAATATCAAGTTCCTGAAACACTCATCGGCGAAAACTGATGAATATCAAGTTTTCGAAACACTCACAGGCGAAACCCGATTAACGAGAAAATCAAGTTTTTGAACCACTCATCGCCTTAAACTGATAAATATGAAGTTATCGAAACACTCATAAGCGACAACTGATGAATATCAAGTTTTCGAAACCCTCATCGGCGAAACTTGGTTAACAAGAAAATCTAGTTTTTGAAACACTCATTGGCGAAAATTGATGAATATCAAGCTTTCGAAACACTCACCAGCCAAAACTAAATAATATCAAGTTTTTGAAACACTCATCGGCGAAAACTAATCAATATCAAGTTTTCGAAACACTCAATGGCGAAAACTGATTAACCAGAAAATCAAGTTGTTGAAACACTCATTGGCGCAAACTGATGAATATCAAGTTTTCGATACACTCACCAGCGAAACTGAAGAATATCAAATTTTTGAAACACTCATCGACGAAAACTGATTAACAAGAAAATCAAATTTTCAAAAAATTGATTGGCGAAAACTGATGAATATAGAGTTTTCGAAACACTCATAGGCAAAAACTGATTAACAAGAAAATAAAATATTCGAAAAATTCATTGGCGAAAACTAATGAATTTCAAGTTTTTGATACACTCACCAGCCAAAACTGATGAATATCAAGTTTTTGAAACACTCATCGGTGAAAATTGATTAACAAGAAAATCAAGTTTTCGAAACACTCATTGGCGAAAACTGATGAATCTCAAGTTTCCAAAACACTAAGCGGCAAAAACTGATGAATATCAAGTTTTCGAAACACTCATCGGTGAAAACTGATTAACAAGAAAATCAAGTTTTCGAAACACTCGTTGGCGAACACTGATGAATATCAAGTTTTCGAAACACTCACCGGCGAAAACTGATTAACAAGAAAATCATGTTTTCGAAACACTCATTGGTGAAAAATGATGAATATCAAGTTTTCGAAACACTCATCGGCGAAAACTGATCAACAAGAAAATCAAGTTTTCGAAACACTCATTGGCGAAAACTGATGAATATCAAGTTTTCGAAACACTCATCGGCAAAAACTCATCAACAAGAAAATCAAGTTTTCGAAACACTAATTGGCCAAAACAGATTAGCAAGAAAATCAAGTTTTCGAAACACTCATTGGCGAAAACTGATTAGCAAGAAAATCAAGTTTTCGAAACACTTACCAGCGAAAACACTATGCGGCGAAAACTGATTAGCAAGAAAATCAAATTTTCGAAAAACTCATTGGCGAAAACTGATGAATATCTAGTTTTCGAAACACTCACCAGCCAACACAGATGAATATCAAGTTTTAAGAACACTCATCGGCGAAAACTGATTATCAAGAAAATCAAGTTTTCGAAACACTCATTGGCGAAAAAATGATGAATCTCAAGTTTCCAAAACACTAAGCTGCGAAAACTGATGAATATCAAGTTTTCGAAACACTCATTGGCGAAAACTGATGAATCTCAAGTTTCCAAAACACTAAGCGGCGAAAACTGATGAATATCAAGTTTTCGAAACACTCATTGGTGAAACTTGATTAACCAGAAAATCAAGTTTTCGAACACTCATTGGCGAAAACTGATGAATATCAAGTTTTTGAAACACTCACCGGCGAAAACTAATGAATATCAAGTTTTCGAAACAGTCATCGGCGAAACTTATTAACAAGAAAATAAAGTGTTCGAAACACTCTTTGGCGAAAATGGATGAATATCAAGTTTTCGAAACACTCACCGGCGAAAACTGATGAATATCAAGTTTTCCAAACACTCACCGGCGAAAACTGGAGAGTGGATCCTCTAAAGTAATTCTCTATATTTCTTGGTGGGGTTATGAGAGAGACAGAGAGAAGAAAAATTGGGAGAGAAAAAAATCAAGAAAAATCAAGAAAGTAAATATTTTTCTTATCTCTATCTCTCTCATAACTCCACCAAGAAATGTAGAGAATTACTTTAGAGGATCCTATCTCCGAAAACTGATAAATATCAAGTTTTCGAAAAACAGATGGGTGAAAACTGATTAACAAGAAAATCAAGTTTTCGAAACACTCATTGGTGAAAATTGATGAATATCTAGTTTTCGAAACACTCACCGGCGAAAACTAATTAAAATCAAGTTTTCGAAACACTCATTGGCGAAAATTGATGAAAATAAAGTTTTCGAAACACTCACTGGCGAAAACTTATGAATATCAAGTTATCGACACACTCATCGGCGAAAACTGATTAACAAGAAAATAAAATTTTCGAAAAATTAATTGGCGAAAACTAATAAAATCAAGTTTTCGAAACACTCACAGGTGAAAACTGATGAATGTCAAGTTTTCGAAACACACATCGGCGAAAAGTGATTAACAAGAAAATCAAGTTTTTGAAACACTCAATGACGAAAACTGATGAATATCAAGTTTCTAGATCACTAAACGGCAAAAACTGATGAATATCAAGTTCTCCAAACACTCATCGGCGAAAACTGATTAACAAGAAAATCAAGTTTTCGAAACACTCATTGGCAAAAATTGATGAATATCAAGTTTTCGAAACACTCACTAGCGAAAACTGATGAATATCAAGTTTTTGAAACACTCAACGGCGAAAACTGATTAATAAGAAAATCAAGTTTTCGAAACACTCACCATTGAAAACTAATGAATATCAAGTTTTCGAAACACTCATTGGCGAAAACTGATCAACAAGAAAATCAAGTTTTCGAAACACTCATTGGCGAAAACTGATGAATACCAAGTTTTCGAAACACTCACCGGAAAAAACTGATTACCAAGAAAATCAAGTTTTCGAAACACTCATTGGCAAAAACTGAAGAATATCAAGTCTTCGAAACACTAATCGTCGAAAATTGATGAATATCAAGTTTTCAAAACACTCATCGACGAAAACTGATTAACTAGAAAATCACGTTTATGAAACACTCATTGGCGGAAAATGATGAATATCAACTTCATGAAACACTAAGCGGCGAAAACTGATAAATATCAAATTTTCGAAACAGTCATCGGCGAAAGCTGATTAACAAGAAAATCAAGTTTTTGAAACACTCATTGGTGAAAACTGATGAATATCAAGTTTCAAAACACTAACCGGCGAAAACTGATGAATATCAAGTTTTCGAAACACTCATCGGCGAAAACAGATTTACAAGAAAATCAACTTTTCGAAAAACTCATACGTGAAAAATATGAATGTCTAGTTTTCGAAACACTCTCCGGCGAAAACTGATTAATATCAAGTTTTTGAAAAACTCATCCCTGATTACTAAATAACAGGAAAATCAAGTTTTCGAAACACTCATTGGCGAAAACTGATGAATATCATGTTTTCGAAACACTCAACAACGAAAACTAATGAATATCAAGTTTTGGAAACACTCACCGGCGAAAACTGATCAATATCAAGTTTTCGAAACACTCAATGACAAAAACTGATTAACAAGAAAATCAAGTTGTTGAAACACTCATTGGCGCAAACTGATGAATATCAAGTTTTTGAAACACTCACCTGCGAAAACTGATGAATATCAAGTTCTCGAAATACTCATCGGCGAAAACTGATTAACAAGAAAATAAAATTTTCGAAAAATTCATTGGCGAAAACTGATCAATATCAAGTTTTTGAAACACTCACTGGCGAAAACTGATAAATATCAAGTTTTCGAAACACTTAACGGCGAAAATTGATTAACATGAAAATCATGTTTTCGAAACACTCATTGGCGAAAACAGATGAATATCAAGTTTCCGAAACACTAATCGGCGAAAACTGATGAATATCAAGTTTTCAAAACACTCATCGGCGAAAACTGAATAACAAGAAAATCAAGTTTTCGAAACACTCATTCGCGAAAACTGATGAATATCATGTTTTCGAAACACTCAACGGCAAAAACTTATGAATATCAAGTTTTCGAAACACTCACCGGCGAAAATTAATGAATATCAAGTTTCCGAAACACTCATTGGCAAAAAATGATTAACAAGAAAATCAAGTTGATGAAACAATCATTGGCGCAAACTGATGAATATCAAGTTTTTGAAACACTCACCGGCGAAAACTAATGAATATCAAGTTTTCGAAACCCTCATCGGCGAAAACTGATTTATAAGAAAATCAACTTTTCGAAACACTCATCGGCGAAAACTGATGAATATCTAGTTTTCAAAAGACTCACCGACGATAACTGATTAAGATCAAGTTTTCGACACACTCATCGGCGATTACTGAATAACAAGAAAATCAAGTTTTCGAAACACTCTTTGGCGAAAACTGATGAATATAAAGTTTTCGAAACACTCACCGGCGAAAACTGATCAATATCAAGTTTTCTAAACTCTCATTGGCGAAAACTGATAAACAAGAAAATCAAGTTATCTAAACACATATTGGCGGAAACAGATGAATATCATGTTTTCAAAACACTCATCGGCGAAAACTGATTAACAAGAAAATCAAATTTTCGAAATATTCATTGGTGAAAATTGATGAATATCAAGTTTTCGAAACACTCACCTGCGAAAACTGATTAATATAATGTTTTTGAAACACTCAACGACGAAAATTGATTATCAAGAAAATCAAGATTTTGAAACATTCTTCGACGAAAACTGATAAATATCATGTTTTCGAAACACTAATCGACGAAAACTAATTAACAAGACTCTCAAGTTTTCGAAACACTCATTAGCGAAAAATGATGAATATCATGTTTTCGAACTACTCACCGGGGAAAACTGATCAATATAAAGTTTTCGAAACACTCATCGGCGAAAACTGATTAATAAGAAAATCAAGTTTTTGAAACACTCACCATCGAAAATTGACGATTATCAAGTTTTCGAAACACTTACCATCGAAAACTGATGAATAACGAGTTTTCAAAACACTCATTGGCGAAAACTGATTAACAAGAAAATGAAGTTTTCGTAATAGTCATTTGCGAAAACTGATGAATATCAAGTTTCCGAAACACTCACCGGCGAAAACAGATTAACAAGAAAATGAAGTTTTCGAAACACTCATTGGCGAAAACTGATGAATGTGATGTTTCCGAAACACTCATTAGCGAAAACGGATGAACATCAAGTTTATGAAACACTCACAGGCCAAAACTGATGAATATCAAGTTTTTGAAAAACACATCGGCCAAAACTGATGAATATCAAATTTTCGAAACATTCACCGGTGAATATAGATTAACATGAAATTCAAGTTTTCGAAACACTCATTGGCGAAAATTGTTTAACACGAAAATCAACTTTTCGAAACACTGGTTAGCGATAACTAATGAATATCTAGTTTCCGAAAAACTAATTGGCGAAAACAGATGAATATCATGTTTTTGAACCACTCTTCGGCGAAAACTAATGAATATCAAGTTTTCGAAACACTCATCGGCGAAAACTGATGAATATCAACTTTTCGAAACACTCATCGATGAAAACTTATTAACAAGAAAATCAAGTGTTCGAAACACTCAATGGCAAAAACGGATGAATATCAAGTTTTCGAAACACTCACCGGCGAAAACTGATGAATATCAAGTTTTCGAAACACTCACCGGCGAAAACTGATGATATCTTGTTTTCGAAACACTCACCGGCGAAAAGTGGTGAATATCATGTTTTTGAAACACTCATCGGTGAAAACTGATGAATATCAAGTTGTCGAAACACTCACAGGCGAACAACGATTAACAAGAAAACAAGTTTTTGAAACACTCATTGTCGAAAACTGATGAATTTCATGTTTTCGAAACACTCACCGGCGAAAACTGATGAATATCTTGTTTTCGAAACACTCACCGGCGAAAACTGATCAATATCAAGTTTTCGAAACACTTATTGGCGAACAGTGATTAATAAGAAAATCAAGTTCTCGAAACACTCATCGGTGAAAACAGATGAATATCATGCTTTCGAAACACTCATTGGTGAAAACTGATTAACAAGAAATCAAGTGTTCGAAACACCCTTTGGCAAAAACTAATGAATATCAAGTTTTCGAAACACTCATCGGCGAAAACTGATGAATATCAAGTTTCAAAACACTCATCGGCGACTACTGAATAACAAGAAAGTCAAGTTTTCGAAACACTCATTGACCAAAACTGATGAATATCAAGTTTTTGAAAGAGACACCAGCGAAAACAGATGAATATCAAGTTTTCGAAACACTCACCGGCAAAAACTGATGAATATCAATTTTTCGAAACACTTTTTGGCGAAAACTGATTAACAAGAAAATTAAGTTTTCGAAACACTCAATGGCGGAAACTTATGAATATCAAGTTTTCGAAACACTTACCGGCGAACACTGATTAACAAGAGAATCAAGTTTTCGAAACACTGATTGGCGGAAACTAATGAATATCAAGTTTCCGAAACACTCACTGGCGAAAACTGATGAATATCAACTTTTTAACACACTCATCGGCGAAAATTGATTAACAAGAAACTCAAGTTAAACACCCATTGGCGAAACCTAATGAATATTAAGTTTTCGAAACACTCACCGGTGAAAACTGATGAATATCAAGATTTCGAAACACTCATCGGCGAAAATTGATTAACAAGAAAATGATGTTTTTGAAACACTGATTGGCGAAAACTGAAGAATATCATGTTTTCAAAACACTCACCGGCGAAAACTGAAGAATATCATGTTTTTAAAGCACTCACCGGCGAATAATGATGAATATCAAGTTTTTAAAACACTCACCGCTGAAAAATGATCAATAACAAGTTTTCGAAACAATTATTGGCAAAAACTGATTAACAAGAAAATCAAGTTTTCGAAACACCCAATGGCGAAAACTGACGAATATGAAGTTTTCGAAACACTCACCGGCGAAAACTGATTAACAAGAAAATCAAGTTTTTGAAACACTCGTTGGCGAAAACTGATAAATATCAAGTTTCCCAAACACTCATCGGCGAAAACTGATGAAAATCAAATTTTCGAAATACTCATCGGCGAAAACTGATTAACAAGAAAATCAAGTTTTCGAAACACTCATTGGCGAAAACTAATGAATATCAAATTTTCGAAACACTCACCGGCGAAAATTAATGAATATCATGTTTTCGAAACACTCATAGGTGAAAACTGATTAACAAGCAAATCAAGTTTTCGAAACACTCATTGGCGAAAACTGATGAATATCATGTTTTCAAAACACTTATTGGTGAAAACTGAGAAGTATAGAGTTTTCGAAACACTCACTGGCGAAACTTGTTGAATATCAAGTTTTCGAAACACTCACCGGCGAAAAATGATCAATATCAAGTTTTCGAAACACTTATTGGCGAAAACTGATGAATATCAAGTTTTCAAAACACTCACCGGCGAATACTGATTAACAAGAAAATCATGTTTTTGAAACAGTCATTGGAGAAAACTGATGAATATCAAATTCTCGAAACACTCATCGGCGAAAATTGATTAACAAGAAAATCAAGTTTTCGAAACACTCATTGGCGAAAACTGATGAATATCATGTTTTCGAAACACTCATCGGCGAAAACTGATGAATATCAAGTTTTCGAAACACTCACCAGCGAAAACTGATGAATTTCATGTTTTCAAAACACTCACCGACGAAAAATGCTCAATATCTAGTTTTCGAAACACTTATTGGCAAAAACTGATTAACAAGAAAATTAAGTTTTCGAAACACTTAATGGCAAAAACTGATGAATATCAAGTTTCGAAACACTCACCGGCGAACACTGGTTAACAAGAAAATCAAGTTTTCCTAACACTCATTGGCGATAACTGATGAATATCAAGTTTCTGAAATACTCAACGGCGAAAACTGTTGAATATCAAGTTTTCAAAACACTCATCGGCGAAAACTGATTAAAAAGAAAATCAAGTTTTCGAAACACACATTGGCGAAAACTAATGAATATCAAGTTTTCGAAACACTCACGGGCAAAAATTGATGAATATCAAGTTTTCGAAACACTCACCGAAGAAAAATGATGAATATCAAGTTTTCGAAACACTCATCGGCGAAAATTGATTAAGAAGAAATTCAAGTTTTCGAAACACTCATTGGCGAAAACTGATGAATATCAGGCTTTCGAAACACTCATCGACGAAAACTGATTAACATGAAAATCAAGTTTTTGAAACACTCATTGGCAAAAATTGATGAATATCAAGTTTTCGAAACACTCATTGGTGAAAACTAATGAATATCAAGTTTTCGAAACATTCACCGGCGAAAACTGATCAATATCAAGTTTTCGAAACACTCAAAGACGAAAACTAAAGAATATCAAGTTTTCGAAACACTAATCGGTGAAAACTAATGAATATCAAGTTTTCGAAATACTCATCGGCAAAAAATAATTAACAAGAAAATCAAGTTTTTGAAATACTCATGGGCAAAAATTAATGGATATTAAGTTTTCGAAACACTGACCAGCGAAAACTAATGAATATCAAGTTTTCGAAACACTCATCGGCGAAAACTGATGAATATCAAGTTTTCGAAAAACTCATCGGTGAAAACTGATGCATTTCAAGTTTTCGAAACACTCATCAGCGAAAACTGATTAACAAGAAAATCAAGTTTTCTAAACACCCTTTGGCGAAAACTAATGAATATCAAGTTTTCGAAACACTCATTGTAACATCCCAAAATGGAAACTCAACTTTGACCGAAAAGTCAAACTATTGACTTTTGTGTTGACTTTTTCTTTAACATGTGTGGTTTGTTGATTTTTAAGTGTTTCAGTGTGCTTGCTTTTGCTCTTGTTTGTGAATGGGTCTATGAAACCCTAACTAGAAACGAAGAGACCTAAAAATCAGAGAAAAATGACCAGAGGAACCCCAACCCTAACCCTAGCGACAAAATTGAAAGGAAAAGTTAGCTTTTAAGCCTTTTCTTTAATGAGTTAAATAAGATAGAAAGGACCCATTTGACCGTAGAGAAATACCCTAAGACACTCTAGAGATACCCTAAGACTTAGCTAAGGGACCCCAACCTCAAGAAAAGTCCTAAAAGGACACATTTTTCCAGTAAAATTTCAGGACTAAAAAGAAAGAACTGAAAAGTTGGAGCTTAAGCCCTTTAGCTTACTTAAGGCCTAAGGAAGCTCAAATTAATCACTTAGAGACACCCTAAACTACCCTACAAAGTGCCAGCCATGAAATTAAATCAAAAACAAACATAATTAGGTAGGTTACATATTTTAAAAATAGAAACAAATAGGAAATTTATCACAATTAAATCCCTTTTAATGCTTTTAAACACCTGTAACCAAATCTACTATTTTTTTAAAGCCAAGTAAAGACCCAATTAATGTAGTTACCACATCCAGCAACTTGAGTAAGCAAAATACAAGGTTAAAATAAAGAGAATTGAGGCTAGAAAACTGAAATTAACTAAGGCACAACTCAGTGAAAGACCACTTAAGCATCACTCACTAATACACCTAGATTAAAGTCTACCCGAGGCCAAGTGCTTAATTGCCCACCCAAACAGCCCTTAAGGCTGCCAGCACACCTTACTTAGGTGTCCTAACACGAAATTAAGAGGCACCAACAGCTGGACACAAAGCCTACCTAATCATTTCACTCAAACATGCCTTAGTGGCTATATAAGGAATGGAACCGAGAGGGAGAGATGTACTAACCAGAAAACTGATAAGCAAGGCTGACAGTAAGAGAGCTGAGGGTTCAGGAAGAACGCTGGAGTTGTGGAGAAGTTGGAGGTTCGGGAATTAGCAGCTGGAGGTAGAAAGAGAAGCAGAATTACACACTCACTCACACCCAGGATTTTGCTGTCCTTGCATCAGATTATCCAAGCTGTTCAGAGGTCCAAATCCGTGCTTCTTCTTCTGAAAATCAAGGTAACACAGTGTTACCCTTCCTTCTCCATCCCTGAGGAAAGAGCATCCACCAGAAATCCTGGTATGAGCCTCTATGACTCAATTTCCCGAGGCTGCCACAGAATGCCCTATTTCAGGTAGTGAAGCTTCCAGAGAGCATATCTCTTTCATATTTTATCCAAATTGATTGTGTGAGTAGTTATTAGAAAGCTAAGAGAATGATCTTTAAAAGCCCCTCAATGCATGCATGATCGGAGGCTTCTGTACAGGGGTTCAGAGCCTCGAAAGTTTGTTGATTTTCGGCTAAAATTCACTATTTTCTAATATGAAATCACATGCTTGCTGTTTGATGATTCCTGGCATTCTGGGTATTGGACTGAGTTTAGATGAATTAGTAGAGGATATTGGGACTATGTGAAGATGAAATCTTGCCTTGATTACTCCTAAAACTTCTGATTCAAGTAGTGAAGATTTTAGTGAAAAGTTGGGAATTTGTCTTAACAAATGATTTCTGATTATCTTTCCTTTACTGTTATTTGTTGTCAAATGGTTCTTTTACTACTGTCAAGGTGGTAAATGCTAGCTGGTAAGTATTTTAGAAGTCTTGGAAAGATAGATTTTTGTTATGAAAGTGTTGTGATTGATTTCCATTCTAAAATAAGAGAAGCCAAGAGATTGGGATAAATTTTAGATACGCTAATTGGCCAGTGAGCTCTTTGAAGTGCTGCTGGTTGGCGTACGTACCTATCTCATGATTTTTCAAGTCTTTCAACAGTGGCTAAATACTTAGAATCTTCCTACCCAATGCCTAGTTTTGATTTAGAAATTTATGGAATGAAATGGTGAGTAAACATATGATTTTTGTGGAAAAATAACTTTAATTCTACCAAATGAGTTT
>JAAIUW010000231.1:0-44027 GCA_014851425.1 Senna tora | reverse complement strand
ATTAACATGAAAATCAAGTTTTCAAACTCTCATTGGCGAAAACTGATGAATATCAAGATTCGGAAACAATAATCGGCGAAAACTGATGAATATCAAGATTCCGAAACACTAATCGGCGAAAACTGATGAATATCAAGTTTTCGAAATAGTCATCGGCGAAAACTGATTAACAAGAAAGTCAAGCTTTCGAAACACTCATTGCCGAAAACTGATGAATATCAAGATTCCGAAACACTCATCGGCGAAAATTGTTGAATATCAAATTTTCGAAACACTCATCAGCGAAAGCTGATTAACAAGAAAATCAAGTTTTCAAAACACTCATTGGCGACGACTGATGAATATCAAGATTCCGAAACACTAACCGGCGAAAACTGATGAATATCAAGTTTTCTAAACACTCGTCGGCGAAAACTAATGAATATCAAGTTTTCGAAACACTCATCGGAAAAATCTGATCAATATCAAGTTTTCGAAACACTCATTGGCGAAAACTGGTGAATATCATGTTTTCGAAACACTCACCGGCGAAAACTGATGAATATCAAGTTTTCGAAACACTCATCGGCGAAAACAGATTTATAAGAAAATCAAGTTTTCGAAACACTCATTGGCGAAAAATGATGAATATCAAGTTTTTGAAACACTCAACGGCGAAAACTGATTAACAAGGAAATCAAGTTTTCGAAACACTCATTGGCGAAAAGTAATGAATGTGAAGTTTTCAGAACACTCACCAACGAAAACTGATGACTATCAGGTTTTTGAAACACTCATCTGCAAAAACTGACTAACAAGAAAATCAAGTTTTCCGAACACTCACCGGCGAAAACTGATGAATATCAAGTATTCGAGACACACATTGTCGAAAACTGATTAACAAGAAAATTATGTTTTGGAAACACCCATTGGCGAAAACTAATAAATATCAAGTTTTCGAAACACTCACTGGCGAAAACTAATGAATATCAAGTTTTCAAACATTCATCGGCAAAAGCTGATTCACAAGAAAATCATGTTTTCGAAATACTCATTGGTGAAAACTGATGAATATCAAGTTTTCGAAACACTCATCGGCAAAAACTAATCAATATCAAGTTTTCAAAACACTCATCGGAAAAATCTGATCAATATCATGTTTTCGAAACACTCACCGGCGAGAACTTGTGAATATCAAGTTTCCGAAACACTCAACGGCAAAAACTAATATACAAAAAAATCAAGTTTTCGAAACACTCATTGGCAAAAAGTAATGAATATGAAGTTCTCGGAACACTCACTAACGAAAACTGATGACTATCAGGTTTTTGAAACACTCATCGGCAAAAACTGATTAACAAGAAAATCAAGTTTTCGAAACGCTCATTGGCGAAAAGTGATGAATATCATGATTCCGAAACACTAATCAGCGAAAACTGATGAATATAAAGTTTTCGAAACACTAATCGGAAAAATCTGATCAATATCAAGTTTTCGAAACACTCATCGGCGAAAACTGATGAACAAGAAAATCAAGTTTTCAAAACACTCATTGACGAAGACTAATGAATATCAACATTCCGAAACACTAATCGGCGAAAACTGATGAATATCATGTTTTCAGAACACTCATCGGCGAAAACTGAATAACAAGAAAATCAAGTTGTCGAAACACTCATTGGCAAAAACTGATGAATATCAAGTTTTCGAAACACTTACCGGCGAAAACTGATTAACAAGAAAATCAAGTTTTCGAAACACGCATTGGTGAAAACTGATGAATATCAAGTTTTCAAAACACTCACTGGCGAAAACTAATGAATATCAAGTTTTCGAAATACTCATCGACGAAAACTGATCATTATCAAAATTTCGAAACACTCATTGGCGAAAACTAATGTATATCAAGTGTTCGAAATACTCCCCCGCGAAAACTGATGAATATCACGTTTTCGAAACACTTACCGGCGAAAACTGATTAACAAGAAAATCAAGTTTTCGAAACACGCATTGGTGAAAACTGATGAATATCAAGTTTTCTAAACGCTCATTGGCGAAAACTGATTAAGAAGAAAATCAAGTTTTCGAAACACTCATCGGCGAAAACTGATTAACAAGAAAAACAAGTTTTCGAAATACTCATTGGTGAAAACTGAGGAATATCAAGTTTTCGAAACACTCAACGGCGAAAGCTGATTAACAAGAAAATCAAGTTTTCAAAACACTCATTGGCGAAGACTAAAGAATATCAAGATACTGAAACACGAATCGGCGAAAACTGATGAATATCAATCTTTTGGTACACTCATCGGCGAAAACTAATGAATATCATGTTTTCGAAACACTCACCGGCCAAAAATGATGAATATCAAGTTTTCGAAACACTCGTCGGCGAAAACTGATTAACAAGAAAATCATGTTTTCGAAACAGTCATCGGCGAAAACAGTTCAATATCAAGTTTCCGAAGCACTCATCGGAAAAAACGGATGAATATCAAGTTTTTGAAACACTTATCGGTGAAAACTGATTAACAAGATAATCAAGTTTCTGAAACACACATTGGCGAAAACTAATGAATATCAAAATTTCGGAATACTCACCAGCGAACGCTGATCACTATCAGGTTTTCGAAACAGTCATCGGAAAAAACTGATTAACAAGAAAATCAAGTTTTCGAAACACTCATTGGCGAAAACTGATGAAAATCAAGTTTTTGCAACACTCGCCGGCAAAAATTGATGAATATCAATTTTTCGAAACACTCATCGGTGAAAACTGATTAACAAGAAAATCAAGTTTTCGAAACACTCATTGGTGAAAACTGATGAATATAAAGTTTTCAAAACACTAATTGGCGAAAACTAATTAACAAGTAAATCAAGTTTTTGAAACACGCATTGGCGAAAGCTAATGAATATCAAGTTTTCGAAACATTCACTGCGATTACTGATGAATATCAAGTTTTCAAATCACTTATCGGCGAAAACTAATTCATAAGAAATTCAAGTTTTCGAAACACTCATTGGCGAAAAATGATGAATATCAACTTTTCGAAACACTCACCGGGGAGAACTGATGAATATCAAGTTTTCGAAACACTCATCGGCGAAAACTGATTAACAAGAAAATCAAGTTTTCGAAACACTCATGGGCGAAAACTGATGAATATCAAGTTTTCGAAACACTCATCGGCGAAAACTGATGAATATCAAGATTCCGAAACACTAATCGGCGAAAACTAATGAATATCAAGTTTTGATACACTTATCGGCGAAAACTAATTAATAAGGAAATCAAGATTTCGAAACACTCTTTGGCGAAAACTGATTAATATCAAGATTCCGAAACACTAATCGCTGAAAATTGATGAATATCAAGTTTTCGAAACACTCATCGGCGAAAACCGATTAAAAAGAAAATCAAGTTTTCAAAACACTCATTGGCGAAAACTGATGAATATCAAGTTTTCGAAACACTCACCAGCGAAAACTAATGAATATCAAGTTTTCGAAACACTCATCGGCGAAAACTGATTAACAAGAAAATCAAGTTTTTGAAACACTCACCGGCGAAAATTGATGAATATCAAGTTTTTGAAACACTCACCGGCAAAAACTGATTAACAAGAAAATTAAGTTTTTGAAACACTCATTGGCAAAAACTGATGAATATCAAGTTTCCGAAACACTCATTGACGAAAACTGATGAATATCAAGTTTTCGAAACAGTCACTGGCGAAAACAGATTAACAAATAAATCAAGATTTCGAAACACTCATTGTCGAAAACTGATGAATATCAAGTTCTCGAAGAACTCATCGGCGAAAACTAATTAAGAAGAAAATCAAGTTTGCGAAGCACTCATTGGAGAAAACTAATGAATATCAAGTTTTCAAAACACTCACTGGCGAAAACTAATGAATATCAAGTTTTCGAAAAACTCATCGACGAAAACTGATCATTATCAAAATTTCGAAACACTCATTGGCGAAAACTAATGTATATCAAGTGTTCGAAATACTCCCCCACGAAAACTGATGAATATGAAGTTTTTGAAACACACATCGGCGAAAACTGATTAACCGGAAAATCAAGTTTTCGAAACACTCATTGGCGAAAACTGATGAATGTCAAGATTTCGAAACACTAATCGGCGAAAACGGATGAATATCAAGTTTTAAAAACAATCATCGGCGAAAACTGAATAACAAGAAAATCAAGTTTTCGAAACACTCATTGGCGAAAACTAATGAATATAAAGTTTTCGAAACACTCACCGACGAAAACTGATTAACAAGAAAATCAAGTTTTCGAAACAAGCATTGGTGAAATTTGATGAATATCAAGTTTTCGAAACAATCATCAGGGAACACTGATTAACCAGAAAATCATGGTTTCGAAACACTCATTGGCGAAAACTGATGAGTATCAAGATTCTGAAACACTAATCGGCGAAAACTGATGAATATAAAGTTTTCGAAACACTCATTGGCGAAACCTGATGAATATCAAGTTTTCGAAACACTAATCGGTGAAAACTGATGAAAATCAAGTTTTCGAAACACTCATCGGCGTAAATTGATTAACAAAAAAATCAAGTTTTCGAAACACTAATTGGCGATAACTGATGAATATCAAGTTTTCGAAATAGTCACCGGCAAAATCTAACGAATATCAAGTTTTCGAAACACTCATCGACGAAAACTGATCAATATCAAGTTTTCAAAATACTCATTGGCGAAAACTAATGAATATCAAGTTTTCGAAATACTCACCGGCGAAAATTGATGAATATCAAGTTTTCGAAACACTCATCGGCGAAAACTGATTAACAAGAAAATCAAGTTTTCGAAACACTCATTGGTCAAAACTGATGAATGTCAACATTCTGAAACACTAATCGGCAAAAACTGATGAATATCAAGTTTTTGAAACACTCACAGGCGAAAACTGATTAACAAGAAAATCAAGTTTTCGAAACACTCATTGACGAAAACTGATGAATATCAAGATCCTGAAACATTAATTGGCGAAAACTGATGAATATCAAGTTTTCGAAACACTCATCTGCGAAAACTGATTAACAAGAAAATCAAGTTTTCCAAACACTCATTGGTGAAAACTGATGAATGTCAAGATTCCGAAACACTAATTGGTGAAAACTTATGAATATCATGTTTTCAAAATTCTTATCGGCGAAAACTGATTAACAAGAAAATCAAGTTTTCGAAACACTCATTGGCGAAAACTGATTGATCTCAATATTTCGAAACACTAATCGGCGAAAACTGATCAACATCAGGTTTTCAAAACACTCATTGGCGAAAACTGTTGAATATCAAGTTTTCGAAACACTCACTGGCGAAAGCTAATTAACAAGAAAATCAACTTTTTGAAAGACTCATTGGCGAAAACTGATGAATATCATGTTTTCGAAACACTCATCGGCGAAAACTAATAAACAAGAGAATCAAGTTTTCGAAACACTCATTGGCGAAACCTAATGAATATCAAGTTTTCGAAACACTCATCGGCGAAAACTGATTAACATGAAAATCAAGTTTTCGAAACACTCATTGGTGAAAACGGATGAATATCAAGTTTTTGAAACACTAATCAGAGAAAACTAAGGAACATCAAGTTTTCAAAGCCCTCATTGACGAAAATAAATTAACAAGAAAATGACGTTTTCGAAGCACCCATTGGTGAAAATTAATGAATATCAAGATTCCGAAACACTAATCGGCAAAAATTGATGAATATCAAGTTTTTGAAACACTCTTCGACGAAAATTGATTAAAAAGAATATCAAGTTTTCGAAACACTCACTGGCAAAAATTGATGAATATCAAGATCCCGAAACACTAATTCGAGACAACTGATGAACATCAAGTTTTTGAAACACTCATTGGCGAAAACTGATGAATATCAAGTTTTCGAAACACTCATCAGCAAAAATTGATTAACAAGAAAATCAAGTTTTCGAAACACTCATTGGCGAAAACTAATGAATATCAAGATTCTGAAACACTAATCGGCAAAAACTGATGAATATCAAGTTTTCGAAACACTCATCGGCAAAAACTGATTAACAAGAAATTCAAGTTTTCGAAACACTCAATCGCGAAGACTGATGAATATGATATTTCCGAAACACTAATCGGCGAAAACTGATGAATATGAAGCTTTCGAAACACTCATCGGCAAAAACTGATTAACAAGAATATCAAGCTTTCAAAACATTCATTGGCAAAAACTAATGAATATCAAGTTTTTAAAATACTCATCGGCGAAAACTGATTAACAAGAAAATCAAGTTTTCGAAACACTCATTGGCGAAAATTGATGAATATCAAGTTTTCGAAACACTCACCGGCGAAAACTGATCAATATCAAGTTTTCAAAACACTCATCGGCGAATACTGATTAACAAAAAAATCAAGTTTTCCAAACACTGATTGGTGAAAACTAATGAATATCAAGTTTCCGAAACACTCATCGGCGAAAACTGAGGAACCTCAAGCTTTCGAAACACTCATCGGCAAAAACTGATTAACAAGAAAATCAAGTTTTCGAAATACTCAATGGCAAAAACTGAGTAAGAAGAAAATCAAATTTTCGAAACACTCTTTGGCCAAAACTGAGTAACAAGATATTCAAATTTTTGAAACACTCTTTGGCGAAAACTTATGAATATCAAGTTTTCGAAACATTCACTAGTGAAAACTGATGAATATCAAGTTTTCAAAACACTGATCGGCGAAACCTGTTAAACAAGAAAATCAAGTTTTCGAAACACTCATTGGCGACAACTATTGAATATCAAGTTTTCGAAATACTCACCAGCGAAAACTGATGAATATCAAGGTTTAGAAACACTCACCGCCGAAAACTGATTAAGAAGAAAATCAAGTTTTCGAAGCACTCATTGGCGAAAATTGATGAATATCAGGTTTTCAAAATAGTCATCGATGAAATCTGATTAACAAGAACATCAAGTTTTCGAAACACTCATTGGCGAAAACTGATGAATATCAAGTTTTCGAAACTCTAATCGGCGAAAACTGATGAATATCAAGTTTTCAAAACACTCATCGGCAAATATTGACTAACAAGAAAAACAAGTTTTTGAAACACTCATTGGTGAAAATTAATGAATATCAGGATTTCAAAACACTAATTGGCAAAAACTGATGAATAATAAGTTTTCGAAACACTCATCCGCGAAAACTGATTAACAAGAAAATCAAGTTTTGGAAACACTCATTGGCGAAAACTGATGAATATCAAGTTTTCGAAACACTCATCGGCGAAAAATGATTAACAGGAAAATCAAGTTTTCGAAACACTCCTTGGCGAAGACTGATGAATATCAAGACTCCGAAACACTAATCGGCGGAAACTGATGAATATCATGTTTTCGAAAAACTCTTCGGTGAAAACTAATTAACAAGAAAATCAAGTTTTCGAAACACTCATTGGCGAAAACTGATGAATATCAAGTTTTTGAAATACTCATCGGCGAAAATTGATTAACATGTAAACGAAGTTTTCGAAACACTCATTTTTGAAAACTGATGAATATCAAGTTTCCAAAACACTAGTCGGCAAAAACTGAGGAATATCATGTTTTTGAAACACTCTTTGGCGAAGACTGATGAATATCAAGATTTCGAAACACTCATCGACGAAAACTGATCATTATCAAGATTTCGAAAGACTCATTGGCGAAAACGAATGTATATCAAGTGTTCGAAATACTCCTCCGCGAAAACTGATGAATATCAAGTTTTCAAAACACTCATCGGCGAATACTGATTAACAAGAAAATCAAGTTTTCGAAACACTCATTGGCGAAAACTGATGAATATCAAGTTTTCGAAACACTAATCGTCGAAAAGTGAGGAATATCAAGTTTTCAAAACACTCATCGACGAAAAATGATTAACAAAAAAATTATGTTTTCAAAACACTCATTAGCGAAAATTGAAGAATAACAAGATTCCAAAACACTAATCAGCGAAAACTGATGAATATCAAGTTTTTGAAACACTCATCGGCGAAAATTGATTAACAAAAAAATCAAGTTTTCGAAATACTCTTTGGCGAAAACTGATGAATATCAAGTTTTCGAAACACTCACCGGCGAAAACTGATTCACAGGAAAATCAAGTTTTCGAAACACTCATTGGTGAAAACTGATGAATATCAAGTTTTCGAAACACTCTCTGCCCAAAACTGATCAAAAAGAAAATCAAGTTTTCAAAACACACATTGGTGAAAACTGATAAATATCAAGTTTTCGAAACAATCATCAACGAAAACTGATTAACAAGAAAATCAAGTTTCCGAAATACTCATTGGCGAAAACTAATGAATATCAAGTTTTTGAAAAACTCATCGGTGAAAATCGATTAGCCAGAAAATCATGTTTTCGAAACACTCGTTGTCGAAAACTAATGAATATCTAGTTTTCGAAACACTCATTGGCGAAAACTAATGAATATTAAGTTTTTGAAACACTCATCGGTGAAAACTGATGAATATCAAGTTTCCGAAACGCCCGTCGGCAAAAAATGATGAATATCAAGTTTTCAAAACACTTATCGGTGAAAACTGATTGACCAGAAAAACAAGTTTTCGAAACACACATTGGCGAAAACTCATGAATATCAAGTTTTCGAAACACTCACAGGCGAAAACTAATGAATATCAAGTTTTTGAAACACTCATCGGCAAAAACTAATCATTAACAAGATTTCGAAGCACTCATTGGCGAAAACTAATGAATATCAAGTTTTCGAAGTACTCACCAAAGAAAATTGATGAATATCACGTTTTTGAAACACTCATCGGCGAAAATTGATTAACAAGAAAATCAAGTTTTCGAAACACTCATTGGTGAAAACTGATGAATGTCAAGATTCTGAAACATTAATCGGCGAAAACTGATGAATATCAAGTTTTCGAAAAACTCATCGGCGAAAACCAATTAACAAGAAATTCAAGTTTTCGAAACAGTCATTGGTGAAAACTGATGAATATCAAGATTCCGAAACACTCATTGGCGAAAATTAATTAACAAGAAAAACAAGTTTTCGAAACACTGATTGGCCAAAATTGATGAATATCAAGTTTTCGAAACACTAATCGGCGAAAACTGATGAATATCAAGTTTTCGAAACACTAATCGACGAAAACTGATTAACAAGATAATCAAGTTTTTAAAATACTCATTGGCAAAAACTGATGAATATAATGTTTTCCAAACACTCGTCGGCGAAAATTGATGAATATCATGTTTTCGAAACACTCATCGGTGAAAATTGATTAACAAGAAAATCAAGTTTTTAAAACACTCATCGGCGAAAACTAATGAATATCAAGTTTCCGGAACACTAACTGTTGAATACAGATTAAAAAGAAAATCAAGTTTTCTAAACACTCACTGGCGAAAACTGATGAATATCAAGATTTCGAAACACTAATCGGCGAAAACAGATGATTATCATGTTTTCGAAACACTCATCGGCAAAGACTGATTAAAAGAAAATATAGTTTTTGAAATACCGATTGGCAAAAACTGATGAATATCATGTTTCTGAAACAGTAATCGATGAAAACTGAAGAATATCATTTTTTCGAAACACTCATTGACGAGAACTGATTAACAAGAAAATCAAGTTTTCGAAACACTCATTGGCGAAAACTGATGAATATCAAGTTTTAGGAACACTCACCCTCGAAAATTGATGAATATCAAGCTTTCGAAACACTCATCGGCGAAAAGTGATTAACGAGAAAATCACGTTTTCGAAACACTCATCGGCAAAAACTTATTAACAAGAAAAGCATGTTTTTGAAACACTCATTGGCCTAAACTGATGAATATCAAGTTCTAAAACACAAATCGGCGAAAACTAAAGAATGTCAAATTTTGGAAACACTCATCGGAAAAATCTGATCAATATCATGTTTTCGAAACACTCATTGGTGAACACTAATGAATATCAAGTTTTCGAAACACTCACTGGCGAAAACTAATGAATATCAACTTTTCGAAACACTCATCGGCGAAAACTGATGAATATCAAGTTTTGGAAACACTGATCGGCGAAAACTGATTAACAAGAAAATGAAGTTTTCGAAACACTGTTTGACGAAAACTGATGAATATCAAGATTCTGAAACACTAATCAGCGAAAACTGATGAATATAAAGTTTTCGAAACACTCATCGAAAAAATCTTATCAATATCAAGTTTTCGAAACACTCATCGGCGAAAACTGATGAACAAGAAAATCAAGTTTTCGAAACACTCATTGACGAAAACTGATGAATATCAACATTCCGAAACACTAATTGGCGAAAACTGATGAATATCAAGTTTTCGAAGCACTGACCGGCGAAAACTGATTAACAAGAAAATCAAGTTTTCGAAACACTCATTGGTGAAAACTGATGAATATCATGTTTTTGAAAGGCTCACTAGCGAAAACTGATTAACAAGAAAATCAAGTTTTCGAAACACTCATTGGCGAAAACTGATTAACAAGAAAATCAAGTTTTCGAAACACTCATTGGTGAAAACTGATGAATATCAAGTTTTCGAAACACTCATTGGCAAAAACTGATGAATATCAAGATTCTTTAACACTAATCGGCGAAAGTTGATTAATATCAAGTTTCCGAAACACTCATTGGCGAAAACTGATTAACAAGAAAATAAAGTTTTCGAAACACTCATTGGCGAAAACTGATGAATATCAAGATTCCGAAACACTAATCGGCGAAAACTGATGAATATCAAGTTTTCGAAACACTCATCGGCGAAAACTGATGAATAACAAGTTTTCGAAAAACTCATCGGCGAAAACTAATTAACAAGAAAATCAAGTTTTCGAAACACTCAACGGCGAAAACTAATGAATATCAAGTTTTCGAAACACTCAACGGCGAAAACTAATGAATATCAAGTTTTCGAAACACTCATCCACGAAAACTGATCATTATCAAGATTTCGAAAGATTCATTGGCGACAACTAATGTATATCAAGTGTTCGAAATACTCCCCTGCGAAAACAGATGAATATCATGTTTTTGAAACACTCATCGACGAAAACTGATTAACCAGAAAATCAAGTTTTCGAAACACTCATTGGCGAAAACTGAGGAATGTGAAGATTTCGAAACACTAATCGGCGAAAACTGATGAATATCAAGTTTTCAAAACACTCATCGGTGAAAACTGAATAACAAGAATATCAAGTTTCCGAAACACTCATCGACGAAAACTGATTAACAACTAAATCACGTTTTCAAAACAGTCATTGTCGAAAACTAATGAATATCAAGTTTTCAAAACATTCATTGGCGAAAACTGATTAACAAGAAAATCATGTTTTCGAAACACTCAATGGCGAAAACTAAAGAATATCAAGTTTCCGAAACACTAATTGGCGAAAATTAATGAATATCAAGTTTTTGAAACATTCATCGGCAAAACGTGACTAATATCAAGTTTCCAAAACACTAATCGGCAAAAACTCATGAATATCAAGTTTTCAAAACACTCACCGTCAAAAACTGATGAACAAGAAAATCAAGTTTTCGAAACACTCATTGGCGAAAACTGATGAATATCAAGTTTTCGAAACACTCACCGGCGAAAACTGATGAATATCAAGTTTTCGAAACACTCATCGACGAAAACTGATCATTATGAAGATTTCAAAACACTCATTGGCGAAAACTAATGAATATCAAGTTTTCGAAACACTCATCGGCGAAAACTGATTAACCAGAAAATCAAGTTTTCGAAACACTCATTAGTCAAAACTGATGAATGCCACGATTCTGAAACACTAATCGGCAAAAATTGATGAATATCAAGTTTTCTAAACACTCATCGGCGAAAACTGATTAACAAGAAAATTAAGTTTTCGAAACACTCATTGGCGAAAACTGATGACAATCAAGATTCCGAAACACCAATCGGCGAAGACTGATGAATATCATGTTTTCGAAACCCTCATCGGCGAAAAATGATTCACAAGAAAATTAATTTTTCGAAACACCCATTGGTGAAAACTGATGAATCTCAAGATTCCGAAACACTACTTGGCGAAAACTGATGAATATCAAGTTTTTGAAACACTCATCGGCGAAAGATGATTAACAAGAAAATCAAGATTTTGAAACACTCATTGGCAAAAACTGATGAATATCAAGTTTTGGAAACACTCATCGGCGAAAACTGATTAACAAGAAAATCAAGTTTTTGAAACACTCATTAACGAAAACTGATGAATATCAAGTTTTCGAAACACTTATCGGGGAAAACTGATTAACATAAAAATCAAGTTTTCGAAACACTCATTGCCGAAAATAGATGAATATCAAGATTCGGAAATGAAAACTGATGAATATCATGTTTTTGAAACACTCATCGGCGAAAACTGATGAAAATCATGTTTTCGAAACACTCATCGGCGAAAGATGATTAACAAGAAAATCAAGTTTTCAAAACACTCATTGGCGAAGAGTGATGAATATCAAGATTCCGAAACACTAATCGGCGAAATCTGATGAATATCAAGTTTTTGAAACACCCATCGGCGAAAACTGATTAACAAGAAAATCAAGATTTCGAAACAGTCATTGGCGAAAACTGATGAATATCAACTTTTCGAAACATTCACCGGGGAAAACTGATGAATATCAAGGTTTCGAAACACTCACCTGCGAAAATTGATTAACAAGAAAATTAAGGTTTCGAAACACTCATTGGCGTAAACTGATGAATATCAAGATTCCAAAACACTAATCGGCGAAAACTGATGAATATGAAGTTTACGAAACACTCATCGGCGAAAACTGATTAACAAGAAAATCAAGTTTTCGATACACTCAATGGCGAAAAGTAATGAATATCAAGTTTTCGAAAAACTCACCGGCGAAAACCGATTAACAAGAAAATCAAGTTTACGAAACACCCATTGGCGAAAACTAATGAATATCAAGTGTTCGAAAGACTCACTGGCGAAAACTAATGAATATCATGTTTTCGAAGCACTCATCGACGAAAACTTATCATTATCAAGATTTCGAAAGACTCATTGGCGAAAACGAATGTATATCAAGTGTTCGAAATACTCCCCCGCGAAAACTGATGAATCTCACGTTTTTGATACACTCATCGGCGAAAATTGATTAACCAGAAAATCAAGTTTTGGAAACACTCATTAGCGAAAACTGATGAATGTCAAGATTTCGAAACACTAATCGGCGAAAACTGATGAATATCAAGTTTTCAAAACACTCATCGGCGAAAAACAGAATAACAAGAAAATCATGTTTTCGAAACACTCATTGGCAAAAACTGATGAACATCAAGATTCCGAAACACTAATCGGCGAAGACTGATGAATATCATGTTTTCGAAACCCTCATCGGCGAAAACTGATTAACAAGAAAATCAAGTTTTTGAAACACTCATTGGCGAAAACTAATGAATATCAAGATTCCGAAACACTAATCAGCGAAAATTGATGAATTTCAAGTTTTTGAAACACTCATCGGCGAAAACTAATTAACAATAAAATCAAGTTTTCGAAATACTCATTGGCGAAAACTGATGAATATCAAGTTTTCGAAACACTAATTGACGAAAATTGATGAATATCAAGTTTTCGAAACACTCATCGACGAAAACTGATTGACAAGAAAATCAAGTTTTCGAAACAATCATTGGCGAAAACTGATGAATATCAAGATTCTGAAACACTAATCGGCGAAAACTGATGAATATCAAGTTTTCGAAACACTCATCGGCGAAAACTGATTAACAAGAAAATCAAGTTTTTGAAACACTCATTGGCATAAACTGTTGAATATCTAGTTTTTGAAACACTCATCGGCGAAAACTGATCAACAAGAAAATCATGTTTTTGTAACACTCATTGGCGAAGGGTGATGAATATCAAGATTCCGAAACACTAACCAGCGAAAACTGATGAATATCAAGTTTTCGAAACACTCGTCGGCGAAAACTGATTAACAAGAAAATCAAGTTTCCGAAATACTCTTTGGTGAAAACTGATGAATATCAAGTTTTATACACACTCACCAGCGAAAATTGATGAATATCAAGTTTTTAAAACACTCATTGGCGAAAACTGATTAACAAGAAAATCAAGTTTTCGAAACACTCATTTGCGAAAACTTATGAATATCAAGTTTTCGAAACACTCATCAGCGAAAATTGATAAACAAGAAATAAAGTTTTCGAAACACTCATTGCCGAAAACTTATGAATATCAAGATTTTGAAACACTCAACGACAAAAACTTATTAACAGGAAAATCAAGTTTTGGAAACACTCATTGATGAAAACAGATGAATATCAAGTTTCCTTAACGCTAATCGGCGAAAACTTATGAATATCCTATTTTCGAAACACTCATCGGCGAAAACTGATTAACAAGAAAATCAAGTTTTCGAAACACTCATGGGCAAAAACTGATTGATATCAATATTTCGAAACACTTATCGGCGAAAACTTATCAACATTAAGTTTTCAAAACACTCATTGGCGAAAACTAATGAATATCAAGTTTTCGAAACACTCACTCGCGAAAACTAATTAACAAAAAAATCAATTTTCGAAACACTCATTGGCCAAAACTGATGAATATCAAGTGTTCGAAACACTCATCGGCGAAAACTAATAAACAAGAAAATCAAGTATTCGAAACACTCATTGGAGAAACCTATTGAATATCAAGTTTTCGAAACACTCATCGGTGAAAACTGATTAACAACAAAATCATGTTTTTGAAACACTCATTGGCGAAAACTGATGAATATCAAGATTCCGAAACACTAATCGGCGAAAACTGATGAATATCAAGTATTCGAAACAGTCATCGACGAAAACTGATTAACAAAAAGATCAAGTTTTCGAAACACTCATTGGCGAAAACTGATGAATAACAAGATTCCGAAGCACCAATCGTCGAAAATTGATGAATATCAAGTTTTCGAAACACTCATCGGCGAAAACTGATAAACAAGAAAATGAAGTTTTCGAAACACTTATTGGCGAAAACTGATAAATATCAATATCCCGAAACACTAATTGGAGACAACTGATGAATATTAAGTTTTCGAAACACTCATTGGCGAAAACTGTTAAATATCAAGTTTTCGAAACACTCATCGGCGAAAACTGATTAACCAGAAAATCAAGTTTTCGAAACACTCATTGGCAAAAACAGAAGAATATTAAGATTCCGAAACACTAATCGGCAAAAACTGATGAATATCATGTTTTCGAAACACTCATCGGCAAAAACTGATTGACAAGAAAATCAAGTTTTCGAAACACTCATTGGCAAAAATTGATGAATATCAAGTTTCCGAAACACTAATCGGCGAAAACTGATGAATATCAAGTTTTCGAAACACTCATTGGTAAAAACTGATTAACAAGAAAATCAAGTTTTTAAAACACTCATTGGCGAAAACTGATGAATATCAAGTTTTTAAAACACTCATTGGTGAAAACTGATTAACAAGAAAATCAAGTTTTCGAAACACTCATTGGTAAAAATTAATGAATATAAAGTTTCTGAAACACTAACTGATGAAAACTGATGAATATCATGTTTTCGAAACACTCATCGGCGAAAATTGATTAACAAGAAAAATCAAGTTTTCGAAACACTCATTGGCGAAAACTAATGAGTATCAAGTTTCCGAAACACTCATCGGCGAAAACTGAGGAATATCGAGCTTTCGAAACACTCATCGGCGAAAACTGATTAACAAGAAAATCAAGTTTTCGAAACACTCATTGGCCAAAACTGATGAATATCAAGTTTTAGAAACACTCATCGACGAAAACTGAGTAACAAGAAAATCAAGTTTTCGAAACACTCATTGGCGAAAACTGATGAATATCAAGTTTTCGAAACACTCGTTGGCGAAAACTGAGTAACAAGAAAATCAAATTTTTGAAACAATCACTGGCGAAAACTAATGAATATCAAGTCTTCTAAACGCTCACTGGCGATAACTGATGAATATAAAGTTTCCGAAACACTCATCGGCGAAAACTGATTAACAAAAAAATCAAGTTTTTGAAACACTCATCGGCGAAAATTGATGAATATCATGTTTCCGAAACACTCACTGACGAAAACAGATTCACAAGAATATCATGTTTTCAAAACACTCATCGGCAAAAACTGATGAATATCAAATTTCCGAAACACTCATCGGCGAAAATTGATTAACATGAAAATCAATTTTTTAAAACATTCATTCGTGAAAACTGATGAATATCAAGTTTTCGGAATTCTCACCGGCGAAAATTGATGAATATCAAGTTTTCGAAACACTCATCGGCGAAAACTGATTAACAAAAAAAATCAAGTTTTCAAAACACTCATTGGTGAAAACCAATGAGTATCATGTCTCCGAAACACTAATCGGCGAAAACTGATGAATAACAAGTTTTCGAAACACTTACCGGCGAAAACTGATTAACAAGAAAATCAAGTTGTCGAAACACTCATTGGCGAAAACTGATGAAAATCATGTTTGCGAAACACTCACTGGCGAAAACTGATTAACAAGAAAAAGAAGTTTTCGAAACACTCATTGGCGAAAACTGATGAATATCAAGTTTCCAAAACACTCATTGACGAAAACTGATGAATATCAAGTTTTTGAAACACTCACCGACAAAAACTGATTAACAAGAAAATCAAGTTTTCGAAACACTCATTGGTAAAAACTGATGAATATCATGTTTCCGAAACACTAACCGGCGAAAACTGATTAACAAGAAAATCAAGTTTTTGAAACACTCATTGGCGAAAACTGATGAATATCAAGTTTTTGAAACACTCACCAGCGAAAACTGATTAACAAGAAAATTATGTTTTTGAACAACTCATTGGCGAAAAGTAATGAATATCAAGTTTTTGAAACACTCATTGACGAAAAATGATTAACAATGATTAACAAGAAAATCAAGTTTTTGAAACACTCAGTGGAGAAAACTGATGAATATCAAGTTTTTGAAACACTCACCGGCGAAAACTGATGAATATCAAGATTTCGAAACACTCACCGGCGAAAACTGATTAACAAGAAAATCAAGTTTTCGAAACACTCATTGGCAAAAACTAATGAATATCAAGTATTCGAAACACTCATCGGCAAAAACTGATTAACAAGAAAATCAAGTTTTCGAAACACTCATTGGCGAAAACTGATGAATATCAAGATTCCAAAAAACTAATCGGCGAAAACTGATGAATATCATGTTTTTGAAAAACTCATTGGCGAAAACTGATTAACAAGAAAATCAAGTTTTCGAAACACTCATCGGCAAAAACTGATGAATATCAAGTTTTCGAAACACTCATCGGCGAAAACTGATTAACAAGAAAATCAAGTTTTCGAAACACTCATTGGCAAAAACTGATGAATATCAAGTTTCCGAAACACTATTCAGCAAAAACTGAGGAATATCATGTTTTCGAAACACTCATCGGCGAAAACTGATGAATAGAAAGTTCTCAAAACACTCATTGGCGAAAATTGATTAACAAGAAAATCATGTTTTCGAAACACTCATTGGCGAAAACTGATTAATATCAAGATTTCGAAACACTCATCGGCGAAAACTGATGAATATCAAGTTTTCGAAACACTCATCGGCGAAAACTGATTAACAAGAAAATCAAGTTTTCGAAACAGTCATTGGCGAAAACTGATGAATATCAAGTTTTCGAAACACTCATTGGCGAAAACTGATTAACAAGAAAATCAAGTTTTCGAAACACTCATTGGTGAAAACTGATCAATATCAAGTTTTCGAAAAACTCACCAGCGAAAACTGATGAATATCAAGTTTTCGAAACACTCATCGGCGAATACTGATTAACAAGAAAATCAAGTTTTCGAAACACTCATTGGCGAAAAGTGATGAATATCAGGTTTTTGAAACACTCACCGACGAAAACTGATTAACAAGAAAATCAAGTTTTCGAAACACTCATTGGCGAAAACTGAAGAATATCATGTTTCCGATACATTAATCGGAGAAAACTGAGGAATATCAACTTTTCGAAACACTCTTCGGCGAAAACTGATTAACAAGAAAATCAAGTTTTGGATACAGTCATTGGCGAAAACTAATGAATATCAAGTTTTCGAAACACTCACCGGCGAAAACTGATGAATATCAAGTTTTCGAAACACTCACCGGCGAAAACTGATGAATAAGAAAATCAAGTTTTCGAAACACTTGTAACGTCCTAGTTTCTTTATTGATTTTAATTGCGGAATTAGGTTATTTACTTAACTTCTTAAAATCCCGGTCTAATTTTTTTCTTTTTCTTTTCATGTGGGATAAATAAAGTTAAGTGTTTCCCCAAGGATCGCTTACTCTCCGTTGCTTGTTTTAACCTAAGAAACTATAAGTTACATGTAACGTCCTAGTTCCTTTATTGATTTTAGTTGCGGAATTAGGTTATTTACTTAACTTCTTTAAATCCCGGTCTAATTTTTTTTTTCTTTTTCCTTTCATGAAGTTAAGTGTTTCCCCAAGGATCGCTTACTCTCGGTTGGTTATTTTAACCTAAGAAACTAGAAGTTACATGTTTGATACTCTTGCGCTCTCCCGACATACATATACACATAAGGTTAAGTGGAAATGAGGTACTATACCTCCGCATATTACATAAGCAGTTCAAACCTAGGTCTACAACATATAATCCATACAGACATATAAAAAGACATAAGTATTAAAGTTAGTGGCTCGCAGCTCCAAAATAGTCAGTACTAAGCCTATACTAGAGTGACATCAGAGTCACTGCCAAAATATGAGCTAGCTCCTGCTACCTGTCCATCTCACCCCTTTCTAAGTCCCTGGGGCATTCTCAACCGAAGGGAAAAAGAAAAGGATGTTAACTGCCTTCAGGATTTGGAAGTATCCCAGAAGGGGTACCTCGAGGAGCTCTACCTCAATCTCCAGCAACAGAATGTACCTGGGCATCTGAACACACTAACGTAATGAGATATAAAATCCCAGTAACATAGATTACCAGTTTTATAAAAACTAATTAGTGGTTCAGCTGCATTCCTAAGAATACAGAAAAATACTTCCTTCTCAATCAACAGATAAAATAAACTTGACATACATCAATTACAAGATATTTCCACTTTCAGAGAGAAATCAATACATCAATCACCAGATATTTCCATTTCTACAGATTCAGAGATATATGGCCATGCTGAAAGCTATAAACAGATGAAAAGTCATTTTCATTTTAAAAACATGCATATTTACCACTATAGGTAAATTTCAGCCATGCCAGTCTTTTCAAAATGTACATGTTTACCTCTACATGCAACTGTCAAGTCTCTCCAGGACCTGTTACAACTGGTTAAACCATTACCATCAATTCAAAACAATCTAATGAATCAGGACAATAACGACTTACCATTTACCACTATGGAAAGCCTGCCCAAATAAGGCTAACAAGTAATTACCTAACTAACCAGGGCGTCCCCTGGTGTGCGCACAAAGTTAGAACCTTAGGATCACCAGTCCTGGACTGGATTATTTCCTCAGTAGTTGCTAGGCAGCTACGTCCCGGACGCATTCCTAGCCAGCCTAGTGTTTCCTATTCATACAGATCAAATTTTTCAATATAACTTTTATTCACGGGTAATGTTTACTCAGTTGTCGAATCAGTTGCCTCTCCAGGGCATCAAAACACAAACACTGCCTCTCCAGGGAAAATTTACCATTTTACCCCTCCAGGGGCATATGCACATCAACATACAGATGCATGCTTAAAAACCTGCCCTTCCAGGCATTCTAGTTTCACAGATGCATGCCAAAACTTAGTTTCATGATTTGGATGCCACACACTTAAAAAGTCTGATAAAATCAATAAATTCAACCACTGGTCAACAAAAGTCAACCAGAAGTCAACCATACTAACAAATATAACTTCCATCACAAGTAACAGGCATAACCATCAATATAATCATCCAAAGGTCAAGAAATTTCACCACAAGCATCATTAAAGCATACATAACAGCCTAAATCAATTTTCCAATAAATAAAATTGCATTTGGACCCTTAACTTCACAAATCTTTTCAAAAGAGTCCATTTCTTTAAATAAGGAAATTCAGGGTTCATTTCAAGTATTTAAACCTTACTCAGCCATCCAAAGAGTCAATTAGGACCTGCTACGCACATCCAGAAAATCCCAACAGAATTAAACCAGAATTTGGGTAGAAATAGGACTTTTCAATTTTTATCAAGTTTTTTTTGCAAATTAGTCCCTATTAAGACCCCAAAACCAGGGTGCAGCAAGTACCTAAAAGATAATTGGGACTTGCTCATGCAGTTTTCACAGAAAAATAGGAACCAGAAAACATACTTTTGCAGCAAAACACATAAATTTTCCCAAAAATCAAGTTGAGCATAGAATGGGGTTAGAGGCCACTTTGACCACCTCCTTGCCAACACATAGGTCCATACTAACATACAGAACCAGAAGGTACAAAAAGTTTACCACAGATAGCTCAGTTTACACAGATTCTGAAAAAGGGGCAAAAACAGAAAAATCAGTTCAGTTTAGTCCCTGTTTCATACACTTTTCTGTTCTGACCTCTATCCCGCCCAGTTTAGCATCTCATAAGCAAGATAAGACCACTTGTGGCTTGCACAGCAAGTGTGTGCAGCCACATCAGTACAGAGTGGCCATTTTTGCAAGTCTTTCATTCTTTTTACCATTTCTCCTCTTTTGGCCCTTTTTTCTGTTTTCCAAGTCATAGGATAGCACATTTCTGTTTGGGAAGGATACTTAGGAGGTTTAGAGGGTGGGATGACAGGTCTACCCTCTTAGAACCTGAGTACCCAAGTTTTGGGCCACTAACTGCCTCTTTCCATGCTTGTTGCCCTAATTTCCATTCTAAGAGTATGTGAATCCCTAAGACTCTTACTTTCTTTCTTGGCACTTTTCTTCTACTGTTTTGACATTTCCTGCCCTCATAAATCTTGTTTGACAGTAAAGGGTAAGTTTCACAGTGTCAATCGAAATGTTGCCATTTTATCAACATAGGTATTCAGACAATGCCCAGACAAGAATCTCAGCAAATTTACAATGGTTAGGGGTTCAATTTATTTCATATACCATAAATCTAATCAAACACAGCACTCATGACTATACCATCACTCTTACACAATTGAAACTCATAAACTTCCTTTAAAATTTCCAGCAAGCATTCAAGGTTTCGGTGGTTAGAAAACTCGGTAATTCATGTTAAATTTCAGAAATATTAGAAATGGTAAGTTTGCAAGTTCATTGGTAAAACTCAGGTTATGCATTCCAACAATGTTTTATTTTCATTTTTCTCAAAACAGCAAGCTACCACTTCTTCCCTATTCTGAAACTTAACATTTTCCTCAAGGAAATCTGAGCTAACAACCAGTTCTAGTAACCCTGGCAATAGTGTCAACGAGAAGGGATGGACATTTTCATAACTGAAAATCAAAGAACTTACTGCAAAACAAATTTTGAACCCTTCATCCACAAAACCCCACTACTGAACCAGAAGTTCTTAGAAGTAGTCAAAGCAAATCTTCAACCTCCAATAGTCCCATTAACATTTATTAGCTCATCTAAACTCGGTTCAGAACTAAAACTACCAAAAACAACAAAAACAGCAAGCATACATTTCTATATAAGAAAACAACATTTTTAGCAGAAAATAAACAGGTTTTCGAGGCTCTGAACCCCTGTACGGCAGCCTCTGATCATGCATGCGTTGAGGGGATTTTAAAGATTATCCTCTTAGCTTTCTAATGACTACTCACACGCTCAAATTGGATAACAGATGAAGGAGATATGCCTCATGGAAGCTTCACTGCCCAAAACAGGGCATTCTGTGGTAGCCTCGGGAAAATGAGTCATAGAGGCTCATACCACCGTTTCTGGTGGATGCTTTTGGCTCTGTGATGGAGAAGGAAGGGTAAAACTACGTTACCTTGATTTCCAGAAGAAGAGACACAGATTTGGGCTTCTGAACAGCTTGGGCAAACTGATGCAAAACAGCAAGGTTTCTGGTGTGAATGTGTTTGTGGATTTCTGCTTCTCTCTCTACCTCCAGCTGCAATCCTTCGATTCTCCCAGCTCACACACGATCTCAGCCTCTCTTCGAACCTGTTCTCTCTTGCTCTCAACTCTCAACTCTGGTTTTAGGTTGCTGGTGCCTATCCCTCTCGGTTTCACTGCTCTCTTATAACACTAAGGGCATTTGGAGTGGCATTGATGAGTGTGGTGAGGTGTTTGTTGGCTGAGGCTAGTAGATTAATGTTAGGAAAACTATTAGGGGCGTGCTGGCAGCTTAAGGAACCGTTTGGGTGGGTAATTAGACACTTAGGTCTCGGGTAGGCTTTAATCTAGGTGCATTAGTGGTTGATACTTAAGGGCTTGTTTAATTTAAGCTGTAAATTAGTTAGTGTCGGTTTCCAGCCTCAATCCTCTTCATTCTAGTCTTGTACTTTGCTTACTCAAGTTGCTGGGTGTGGTAACTACCTTGATTGAGTCTTTAAGTGGCTTTTAAAACATTAGATTCGGTTACAAGTGCTTAAAGGCATTAAAGGGATTTATTTGTGATAAATTTCGTATTTATTGCTATTTTTAAAATGTGTAACTCAGTTAATCATGTTTGTTTTTTATTTAATTTCATGGCTGGTACCTTTTAGGATAGTTTAGGGTGTCTCTAAAGGGTTAAATTGGGCTTCCTTAGGCCTTAAGTAAGCTAAAGGGTTAAAGCTCCCATTTTTCAGTTCTTTCATATTAGTCCTGAATTTTCACTGGAGAAAATGTATCTTTTTAGGACTCTTCTTGAGGTTGGGGTCCCTTAGTCAGGTCTTAGGGTATCTCTAGAGTGTTCTAGGGTATCTTCCTAGGGTCAAATAGGTCTTTTTTGCCCTATTTAATTCCTTAAAGAAAAAGGTTAAAAATAACTTATTCTTTTCGATTTAGTCCCTAGGGTTAGGGTTAGGGTTCCTCTGGTCATTTTTCTCTGGTTTTTGGGTCTCTTGACCTCTAGTTAGGATTTCATAAACTTAATTACAAACAAAAACAAAGACAAACACATCCAAACACTTAAAAATCAAAAAGTCAAACAAGTTGAAGAAAAGTCAACACAAAAGTCAACAACTTAGAAAAAAGTCAACACTTTGACTTTTTGGTCAAAGTTGGATTTCCATTTTTGGGATGTTACATTACATGTTTGATACTCTCGCGCTCTCCCAAAATGCACATACAAATAAAGTCTGGTGGAAACGAGGTACTAAACCTCCATATATAACCTAAGCAGTTTAAAACAGAAGTCTACAGCATATGATTCATACATATATACAGACATAAGTGTCAAAGTCAGTGGCACACAGGCCCAAAATTGTTAGTACAAAAGTCCATACTAGAGTGACATCAGTGTCACTGCCAAAATATGAGTCAGCTCCTGCTACCTATCCATCTCACCCCTTTCTAAGTCCCTGGGGCATTCTTAACCGAAGGGAAGATGAAAAGGATGTTAACCGCCTTTAGGATTTGGAAGTAACGTAGAAGGGGAACCTCCAGGAGCTCTAACTCAATCTCCAGCAGCAGTATGTACCTGGGCATCTGAACACACTAACGTAGTGAGATATAAAATCCCAGTAACATAGCTTACCAGTTTTATAAAAGACTAATTAGTGGTTCAGCTGCATTCCTAAGAATACAGAAAAAAAATAATTCCTTCCCAATGAACAGATAATTCAAACTTAGTACACATCGATTACAAGATATTTCCACATTTATAAAGATGATAGTATAATCAATACATCAATCACAAGATATTTCCACTTACACAGTTCAGTATATATGATCATGCTGAAAAGCTGTAAACAGATAAAAAGTCATTTTCCTTTTCAAAATATGCACGTTTACCACGACATGCACTTATCAGCCATGCCACAAATCGTCCGGTCTCTCCAAGACCTGTACAACTGGTTAAACCATTACCATCAATTTAAAACAATCTAATGAAACAGGACAATACCGACTTACCATTTAACACTATGGAAAGCCTGCCCAAATAAGGCCAATATGTAATTACCTAACATCCCAGGGCGTCCCCCGGTGTGCGCACTTCAACCTTAGGATCACCAGTCCCGGACTGGATTATTTCCTCACTAGTTGCTAGGCAGCTACGTCCTGGACACATTCCTAGCCAGCCTAGTGTGTCCTTTTCATACAGATCAAATTATACAAGATAATTTTTATCCAGAGGTAATGTTTACTCAGTTGCTATTTAATTGCCTCTCCAGGACATATGCAAATTAAACACAGATATTGCCTCTCCAGGGCATCAAAATACAAATATTGCCTCTCCAGGGCATCAAAACATGGATACTGCCTCTCTAGGGCAACTTTACCATTTTACCCCTCTAGGGGCATATGCACATCAGAACACAAATGCATGCTCAATGGCCTGTCTCTCAAGGCATTTTAGTTTCACAAATGCATGCTAAAACTCAATTTCATGATTTGGATGCCACACTTAAATAGCCTGATAAAAACAATAAATTCGGCCACTGGTCAACAAAAGCCAAACAGAAGTCAACCACAACGCCAAATATAACTTACACAGTAAGTAACAGGCATAATTATTAATTTAAGCATCCAAAGGTCATGAAATTTCACTACAAGCATCATTAATACATACTCAACAGCCTTAGTCAATTTTCCAACAAAGACAACTGCATTTGGACCATTAATTTCACAATTCTTTTGAAAAGTGTCTCATTCTTTAAAGTAGAGGAATTCAAGACACATTTAACGTATTTAGACCCCACTCAGTCACCCAAAGAGTCAATTAGGACCTACTACACAAATTCAGAAAATCCCAATAGAATTTAACCAGAATTTGGGTAGAAATAGGACTTTTCAGCTTTTCTCAAGTTGTTCTTGCAATTTAGTCCCTATTAAGACCCAAATTCTGTTCTGGGTTGTTTCAAGCGAAAACCAAAATGCAACAAGTACCTAAAGGCTATTTATGACTTGCTCATGTAGTTTTGATAGAAACATTACACCCAGAGGTCATACTTTTGCAGCAAAATACATGGAATTTCCAAGAAATTAAGTGAGGTTATAAAATAGGGTTAGAGGCCACTGTGACCACTTCCCTACCAATATAGAGGACCACCCTAGCTTATAAGACCTGAAAGTACAAGAATTCAACCTCAGATTACTTAGTTCACACAGATTTTGTGAAAAAGACAAAAATCGTAAAAACAGTTCAGTTTAGTCCCTCTTACAACTCCTTTTCTGTTTTGACCTCTGCCCAGCCCATTTTAGCATCTCCTAAGTAAGATAAGACCACTTGTGACTTGCACAGCAAGTGGGTGCAGCCACATTAGTATAGAGTTGACATTTTTGAAATTGTTTTACTCTTTTACCATTTTTTTCCTCTTTTGACCTTTTTTTATGTTTTCTAGGCCATAAGTTAACCCATTTTCTGCATGATAAGGGTACTTAGGAGGTTTAGAGGGTGGGAGGACAGGCCTACCCTCTTAGAACCTGAGTACCCAAGTTTTAGGCCACTAGTTACCTCTTTCCATGCTTGCCTTACCCAATTTCCACTCTAGGAGTATTTGGACCCTATCACTCTTTTCTTTGCACTCTAGGCATTTTCTTTCACTGCTTTAGGTTTCCCTTAACCTCAGAATTTAGGTTTGACAGCAAGATGAGCTTCACAAACCACTAATTGTATGCTTTTGTCAATTAAACCATTTAGGGCATTTAGAACCAATTCAAGTAAGGAATTTTCAGTGACTTTGAGATGATTAATGGTATGATACAGCCATACACATAAATCTAACGAGGCTTAAAACCTTTAACTATACTCACATAGTTGTAATTCCAGCAAGCATTTTTCAGAATATTGGCAAGTTAGGAACCTTATTAGAGCATGTCAAATTTCACAACTTCCAGTGATGATAAGTTCACAAGTTCAATGGCAAAGTAACAGTTTACACTACCCTACAAGAATTTCATGTTTAAAAGTCCCTAACCTCTCTTTATCTCAGCATTCTAGTTTGTATATCAAGTCTATTCATATTTACCAACTATTATTTGTAGGAAAATAGTGGAAAGTGACCAATTTTGCAGCAAATAAAAGTAGAATAGAAAATCATCTTTATGAGCTTCCATTTTTTCACTTAGCCATTTCTCATGCTTCACACTAGAAACCATTGTTTTTAAAACCATACTAAAGCTACCAAAACATCATTCACAAACTTGACAGTAGTGAAAAATAGTTTAGTGATGATTTACAGCCAGGAGACACAAGTCAGCAATGAGCACACACTCTTTATGAAAATTGCAGTTTTTCAATAAGAACTTCCACTACTGAACCAGCAATCTTATAAGTAACTAACGCAAGATTTCAACTCCACCCAGTCCTATTACCATCTATCATTTCAACCAGACTCAGTTCACAACCCATAATGCCAAGAAACAGCGAAACAGCAAGCATGTAACTTCATATCAGAAAAACAATGATTTTAGCAGAAAATCAACAAGCATTGGAGGCTCTGAACCCCTGTACGGCAGCCTCTGATCATACATACATTTAGGGGCTTTTAAATTTCATTCTCTTAGCTTTCTAATGACTACTCACACGCTCAATTTGGACACAAGATGAAAGAGATATGCTTCCTGGAAGAAACACTACCCGAAACAGAGGCTTATACCACCATTTCTGGAGGATGCTCCTGGCTCAGGGATGGAGAAGGAAGGGTAACACTACGTTACCTTGATTTTCAGGAGAAGAACCACAGATTTGAACCTCTAGACAGCTTGGGTAACTTGATGCAAGAACAACAAAATTCTGGTATGTAGGTGTGTGTGGATTTCTGCTTCGCTCTCTACCTTCAGCTGCAATTCTTTGATTCCCCCAGCTCACACACTGTCTCAGCCTCTCTCTGAACCTATCCTCTCTTGGCCTCAGCTCTCAATTCTGGTTTTGGGTTGCTGGTGCCCATCCTTCTCGGTTTCACTTCCCTTTTATAACACCCAAGAAAACTGATTAGCAAGAAAATCAAGTTTTTGAAACACTCATTGGCGAAAACTGATGAATATCAAGTTTACGAAACACTAATCGGAGAAAACTGAGGAATATCAAGTTTTCGAAACACTCATCGTCGAAATCTGATTAACAAGGAAATCAAGTTTTCGAAACATTCATCGGCGAAAACTGATTGGCGAAAACACTCCTCGGCGAAAACTGATGAATATCAAGTTTTCGAAATACTCACCGGCGAAAACTGATAAAAAAGAATATCAACTTTTCGAAACACTTATTGGCAAAAACTAATGAATATCAAGTTTTTGAAACACTAATCGGCAAAAACTGATGAATATCAAGTTTTCAAAACACTCATCGGCAAAAACTGATTAAGAAGAAAATCAAGTTTTCGAAACACTCATCGGCAAAAACTGATGAATATCAAGTTTCCGAAACACTCACCGGCAAAAACTGATGAACACGAAAATCAAGTTTTCAAAACTCCCATTGGCGAAAAAAGATGAATATCAAGATTCCGAAAACACTAATCGGCGAAAACTGATGAATATCAAGTTTTCGAAACACTCATCGGCGAAAATTGATTAACACGAAAATCAACTTTTCGAAACACTCATCGGCAAAAATTTATGAAAATCAAGTTTTCGACACACTCACCGGCGAAAATAGATTAACACGAAATTCAAGTTTTCAAAACACTCATTGGCGAAAACTGATGAATATCAAGTTACAGAAACACTCATCGGCGAAAACTGATTAACAAGAAAATCAAGTTTTCGAAACACTTATTGGCAAAAATTGATGAATATCAAGATTTCGAAACACTCACCGTTGAAAACTGATGAATATCAAGTTTTTAAAACACTTACCGACGAAAACTGATTGACAAGAAAATCATGTTTTTGAAACACTCATTGGCGAAAACTGATGAATATCAAGTTTTTAAAACACTCACCGGCGAAAACTGATTAACAAGAAAATCAAGTTTTCGAAACACTCATTGGCAAAAACTGATGAATATCAAGTTTTTGAAACACTCATCGACGAAAATTGATGAATATCAAGTTTTCGAAACACTCATCAGCGAAAACTAATTAACAAGAAAATCAAGTTTTCGAAACACTCATTGGCGAAAACTGAAGAATATCTAGTTTTCGAAACACTAATTGGCGAAATCAGATTAAGAAGAAAATCAAGTTTTCGAAACACTCATTGGCGAAAACTGATGAATATCATGTTTTCGAAACACTCATCGGCGAAAACTGATTAACAAGAAAATCAAGTTTTCGAAACAATCATTGGCGAAAACTGATGAATGTCAAGATTCCGAAACTATAATCGGCGAAAACTGATGAATATGAAGTTTTCAAAACACTCATCGGCGAAAACTGATTAACAAGAAATTCAAGTTTTCGAAAGACGCATTGGCGAAAACTGATGAATATCCAGTTTCCAAAACACTGATCGGCGAAAACTGATGAATATCAGGTTTTCGAAACACTCATTAGGGAAATCTGATTAACAAGAAAATTAAGTTTTCGAAACATCCATTGTTGAAAGCTAATGAATATCAAATTTCAGAAACACTAATCGGCGAAAACTGATGAATATCAAGTTTTCGAAACACTCATCGGCGAAAACTGATCAACAAGAAAATCAAGTTTTCGAAACACTCTTTGGCGAAAACTGAGGACTATCAGGTTTTCAAAATACTCATCGGCGAAAATTGATTGACAAGAAAATCAAGTTTTCGAAACACTCATTGGCGAAAACTAATGAATATCAAGTTTTCGAAACACTCATCGGCGAAAACTGATTAACAAGAAAATCAAGTTTGCGAAACACTCATTGGCGAAAACTGATGAATATCAAGGTTTCGAAACACTAATCGGCGAAAACTGATTAACAAGAAAATCAAGTTTTCGAAACACTCATTGGCGAAAATTGATGAAAATCATGATTTTGAAACACTAACCGGCGAAAACTGATTAACAAGAAAATCAAGTTTTCGAAACACTTATTGGCGAGAACTGATGAAGATTAAGTTTCTAAAACACTAAACGGTATAAACTGATGAATCTCAAGTTTTCGAAACACTCATCGGCGAAAACTTATTAACAAGAAAATCAAGTTTTCGAAACATTCATTGGCGAAAACTGATGAATATCAAGTTTTCGAAACACTTATTGGTGAAAACTGATTTACAAGAAAATCATGTTTTCGAAACTCTCAATGGCAAAAACTGTTGAATATCAAGTTTTCGAAACACTCATCGGCAAAAACTGATTAACAAGAAAATCAAGTTTTCAAAAAACTCATTGGCAAAAACTAATGAATATGAAGTTTTTGAAACAATCACCGGCGAAAACTGAAGAATATCAAGTTTTCGAAACACTCGCCAGAGAAAACTAATTAACAAGAAAATCATGTTGTCGAATCACTCATCGGCGAAAACTGGTTAACAAGTAAATCAAGTTTTCGAAATACTCATTTGCGAGAATTGATTAGTAACAAGATCCGGAAAGACTAATCTGCGAAAACTTATGAATACCAAGATTCCAAAACACTAGTTCGCGAAAACTGATTAATATCATTATTTCGAAACACAAATCTGCGAAAACTGATTTACAAGAAAATCAAGTTTTCGAAACAGTCATGGCCAAAATCAGATGAATATCTAGATTCCAAAACACTAATCGTCGGAAACTGATGAATATCAACTTTTCGAAACACTCATCGGCGAAAACTGATTAACAAGAAACTCAAGTTTTTAAAACACCCAAGGGCGAAAACTGATGAATATCAAGTTTTCGAAACACTCATCAGCGAAAACTGATTAACAAGAAAATCAAGTTTTCAAAACACTCATTGGCGAAAATTGATGAATATCAAGTTTTTGAAACACTCATCGGCGAAAACTGATTAACAAGAAAATCAAGTTTTCGAAACAGTCATTGGCGAAAACTGATGAATATCAAGTTTCCGAAACACTAATAGGCAAGAACTGATGAATATCAAGTTTTCAATACACTCATCGGTGAAAAATGATTAATAAGAAATTCAAGTTTTCGAAACCCTCATTGGCAAAAACTGATGAATATAAACTTTTCGAAACACTTTCCGGGGAGAATTGATGAATATCAAGTTTTCGAAACACTCATCGGCAAAAATTGATTAACAAAAAAATCAAGTTTTGGAAACACTCATTGGCAAAAACTGATGAATATCATGTTTTCGAAACACTCACTGGCGAAAACTGATTAACAAGAAAATTATGTTTTCGAAACACTCGTCGGCGAAAACTGATGAATATCAAATTTTCGAAACACTCATCGGCGAAAACTGATTAACAAGAAAATCATGTTTTCGAAACACTCATGGGCGAAAACTGATTAATATCATGTTTTCGAAAAATTCAACGGCGAAAAGTTATGAATATCAAGTTTTCGAAACACTCATTGGCGAAAACTGATAAACAAGAAAATCAGGTTTTCGAAAAACTAATTGGCGAAAACTGATGAATATCAAGATACCGAAATACTAATCGACGAAAACTTATGAATATCATGTTTTTGAAACACTCATCGCCGAAAACTGATTAACAAGAAAATCAAGTTTTCGAAACACTCATTGGCGAAAACTGATGAATATCTAGTTTCCGAAACACTAAGCGGCGAAAATAGATGAATATAAAATTTTCGAAACACTCATCGGCGAAAACTGATGAATATCAAGATTCTGAAACGGTAATTGGCGAAAACTGATGAATATCAAGTTTTAGAAACACTCATCGGCGAAAACTAATTAAGAAAAAAATCAAGTTTTCGAAACACTCATTGGCGAAAACTGATGAATAACAACATTCCGAAACACTAATCGGCAAAAACTGATTAACAAGAAAATCAGGCTTTTGAAACAGTCGTTGGAGAAAACTGTTGAATATTATGTTTTTCGAAACACTAATCGGCGAAGACTGATGAATATCAAATTTTCAAAACACTCAACGGCGAAAACTGATTAACAAGAAAATGAAGTTTTTGAAACACTCATTGGTGAAAACTGATGAATATCAAGATTTCGAAACACTCATCGGCGAAAACTGATTAACAAGAAAATCAGGTTTTCGAAACACTCATAGGCGAAAATTGATGAATATCAAGATTCGGAAACGCTAATCGGCAAAGACTAATGAATATCAAGTTTTCGAAAACACTCATCGGCGAAAACTGATTACCAAGAAAATCAAGTTTTCAAAACACTCTTCGGCGAAAACTGATTAACAAAAAAATCACGTTCTCGAAACACTCATCGGCAAAAACTAACGAATATCAAGTTTTCGAAACAGTCATCGGCGAAAACTGATTAACAAGAAAATCAAGTTTTCGAAAGACTCATTGGCAAAAACTGTTGAATATCAAGTTTTCGAAACACTCATCGGTGAAAACTGATTAACAAGAAAAATCAAGTTTTCGAAACACTCATTGGCGAAAACTAATGAATATCAAGATTCGAAAACACTAATCGGCAAAAACTGATGAATATCAAGTTTTTGAAACACTCATCGGCGAAAACTGTTTAACAAGAAAATCAAGTTTTCGAAACACTCATTGGCGAAATCTGATGATTATCAAGATTCCGAAACACTAATCGGCAAAACCTGATGAATATCAAGTTTTCAAAACACTCGTCGGCGAAAACTAATTAACAAGAAAATCAAGTTTTCGAAACACTCACTGACGAAAAGTGGTTAACAAGAAAATCAAGTTTTCGAAACACTTATTGGCGAAAACTGATGAATATCATGTATTCGAAACGCTCATCGGCGAAAATTGACTAGTAAGAAAATCAAGTTTTCGAAACACTCATTGGCGGAAACTAATGAAAATCACGTTTTCGAAACACTCATCGACGAAAACTGATGAATATCAACTTTTTGAAACACTCACCGGGGAGAATTGGAGAATATCAAGTTTTCGAAACACTCATGGGCGAAAACTGATTAACAAGAAAATCAAGTTTTCGAAACACTCACCGGCGAAAACTGATGAATATCAAGTTTTCGAAACACTCATCGGCGAAAACTGATTAACAAGAAAATCAAGTTTTTGAAACACTCATTGGCGAAAATTGATGAATATCAAGATTTAGAAACACTAATCGGCGAAAACTGATGAATATCAAGATTCCAAAACACTAATCGGCGAAAACTGATGAGTATCAAGTTTTCGAAACACTCATCGGCGAAAAATGATTTACAAGAAAATCAAGTGTTCGAAACACTCATTGGCGAAAAATGATGAGTATCAAGATTCCGAAACACTAATTGGCGAAAACTGATGAATATCAAGATTCTGAAACACTAATCGGCGAAAACTAATGAATATCAAGTTTTCGAAACACATATCGACGAAAACTGATGAATATCAATATTCCAAAACACCAATCGGCGAAAACTGATGAATATCAAGTTTTCGAAACACTCATCGGCAGAAATTGATTAACAAAAAAACCAAGTTTTCGAAACACTCATTGGGGAAAACTGATAAATATCAAGTTTCCGTAACACTAATCGACGAAAAATGAGGAATATCAAGTTTTGGAAATACTCATCGGCGAAAACTGATGAATATCAATTCTTCGAAACACTCATCGGAAAACTAATTAACAAGAAAATCATGTTTTCGAAACAGTCATTGGCGAAAACTGATGAATATGAACTTTTCGAAACACTCACCTGGGAGAACTGATGAATATAAAGTTTTCGAAACACACATTGGCAAAAATTGATGAATATCAAGTTTTTGAAACACTCATCGGCGAAAACTGATTAACAAGAAAATCAAGTTTTCGAAACACTCATTGGCAAAAACTGATGAATATCATGATTCCGAAATACTAATCGTCAAAAATTAATGAATATCAAGTTTTCGAAACACTCATCGGTGAAAACTGATTTACAAGAAAATCATGTTTTCGAAACACTCATTGGCAAAAACTGAGGAATATCAAGTTTTTGAAACACTAATCGTCGAAAACTGATGAATATCAAATTTTTGAAACACTTATCGATAAAAATTGATTAAAAAGAAAATCAAGTTTTCGAAACACTCATTGGGGAAAACTGATGAATATCAAGTTTTCGAAACACTAATCGGCGAAAACTGAGGAATATCAAATTTTCGAAACACTCATCGGCGAAAACTGATCAACAAGAAAATCAAGTTTTCGAAATCCTCATTGGCGAAAACTGGTGAATATCAAGTTTTCAAAACACTCATCGGCGAAAACTGATGAATATGAAGTTTTCGAAACACTCATCGATGAAATTTGATAAACAAGAAAATCAAGTTTTCGAAACACACTTTGGCAAAAATTGATGAATATCATGTTTGCGAAACAAAAATTGGCGAAAACTGATGAATATCACGTTTTTGAAACAATCATTGGCGAAAACAGATTAACAAGAATATCAAGTTTTCGAAACACTCATTTGCGAAAACTGATGAATACCAAGACGCCGAAACACTAATCGGCGAAAACTGATGAATATCAAGTTTTCGAAACACTCATCGGCGAAATCTGATTAATAAGAAATTCAAGTTTTTAAAACACTCATTGGGGAAAGCTGATGAATAGCAAGATTCCGAAACACTAATCGACAAAAACTGATGAATTTCATATTTTCAAAACTCACATCAACGAAAACTGATCAACAAGAAAATCAAGCTTTCGAAACACTCATCGGCAAAAACTGATGAATATCAAGTTTTTAAAACACTCATCAGCGAAAACTGATAAAAAAGAAACTCAAGTTTTTGAAATACTCATTGGCGAAAACTGATGAATATCACGTTTCCGAAATAGTTACCAGGGAAAACTGATGAATATCAACTTTTCGAAACACTCATCGGCGAAAACAGATTTACAAGAATATCAAGTGTTCGAAACAATCATCAGCGAAAACTGATGAATATCAATATTCCAATACACCAATCGGCGAAAACTGATGAATATCAAGTTTTCGAAACACTCATCGGCGAAAACTGATTAACAAGAAAATCAAGTTTTTGTTACACTCAATGGCGAAAACTGATGAATATCAAGTTTTCGAAACACTCATCGGCGAAAACTGATTAATAAAAAACCAAGTTTTCAAAACACTCATTGGCGAAAACTGATGAATATCAAGTTTTCGAAACACTAATCGGCGAAAAATGAGGAATATCAAGTTTTGGAAATACTCAACGACGAAAACTGATGAATATCAATTTTTTGAAACACTCATCGGGAAAACTGATTGACAAAAAAATCATGTTTTCGAAACAGTCATTGGCGAAAACTGATGACTATTAACTATTCGAAACACTCACCGGGGAGAACTGATGAATATCAAGTTTTTGAAACACTCACCGGCGAAAATTGATGAATATCAAGTTTTCGAAACACTCATCAGCAAAAACTGATTAAGAAGAAAATCAAGTTTTCAAAACACTCACTGGCGAAAACAGATGAATGTCATGATTCCGAAACACTAATCGGCGAAAACTAAGGAATATCAAGTTTTCGAAACACTCATGGGCTACAATTGATTGGCATGAAAATCAAGTTTTCGAAACACTGATGGGCGAAAACTGATGAATATCAAGATTCCGAAACAGTAATCGGTGAAAACTAATGAAAATCAAGTTTTCAAAAGACTCATCGGCGAAAACTGATTAACGAGAGACTCAAGTTTTCGAAACACTCATTAGCGAAAACTGATGAATATCAAGTTTCCGAAACACTAGTCGGCGAAAACTGAGGACTATCAAGTTTTCGAAACACTCATCAGCGAAAACTGATGAACAAGAAAATCAAGTTTTCGAAAACCTCATTGGCGAAAACTGATGAATATCAAGTTTTCGAAACACTAACCGGCGAAAACTGATGAATATCAAGTTTTTGAAACACTCATCGGTGAAAACTAATTAACAAGAAAATCAAGTTTTCGAAACACTCATTGGCGAAAACTGATGAATATCAAGTTTCCGAAACACTAATCGGCGAAAACTGATGAATATCAAGTTTTCGAAACACTCATCGGCGAAAACTGATTAACAAGAAAATCAAGTTTTTGAAACACTCATTGGCAAAAACTGATGAATATCAAGTTTCCGAAACACTAATCGGCGAAAACTGATGAATATCAAGTTTTCGAAATACTCATCGGCGAAAACTGATTAACAAGAAAATCAAGTTTTCGAAACACTCATTGGCGAAAACTGATGAATATCATGTTTTCGAAACACTAATCTGCGAAAACTGATGAATATCATGTTTTCAAAACACTCATCGGCGAAAACTGATTAACAAGAAAATCAAGTTTTCGAAACACTCATTGGCCAAAACAAATGAATATCAAATTTCTGAAAAACTAGTCGGAGAAAATTGAGGAATATCAAGTTTTCGAAACACTCATCGGCGAAAACTGATTAACAAGAAAATCAAGATTTCGAAATACTCATTGGCGTAAACTGATTAACAAGAAAATCAAGTTTTCGAAACACTCATTGGTGAAAATTGATGAATATCAAATTTCCGAAACACTAATTGGAGAAAATTGAGAAATATCAAGTTTTCGAAACACTCACCGGCGAAAACTGATTAACAAGAAAATCAAGTTTTCGAAACACTCATCGGCGAAAACTGATAAATATCAAGATTCCGAAACATTAATCGGCGAAAACTGATTAACAAGAAATTCAAGTTTTCGAAACACTCATTGGCGAAAACTGATGAATATCATAATTTCGAAACACTAATCGGCGAAAATTGATGAATATCATGTTTTCAAAACACTCATCGGCGAAAACCGATTAAGAAGAAAATCAAGTTTTCGAAACACTGATGAGTATCAAGATTCCAAAACAATAATCGGCGAAAACTAATGAATCTCAAGTTTTCGAAACACTCATCGGCGAAAACTGATTAACAAGAAAATCAAGTTTTCGAAACACTCATTGGCGAAAACTGACGAATATCAAGTTTTTGAAACACTCATCGGCGAAAACTGATAAATATCAAGATTCCGAAACATTAATCGGCGAAAACTGATTAACAAGAAAATCAAGTTTTCGAAACACTCATCGGCGAAATATGATTAACAAGAAAATCAAGTTTTCGAAACACTCATTGGCCAAAACAAATGAATATCAAATTTCTGAAAAACTAGTCGGAGAAAATTGAGGAATATCAAGTTTTCGAAACACTCATCGGCGAAAACTGATTAACAAGAAAATCAAGATTTCGAAATACTCATTGGCGTAAACTGATTAACAAGAAAATCAAGTTTTCGAAACACTCATTGGTGAAAATTGATGAATATCAAATTTCCGAAACACTAATTGGAGAAAATTGAGAAATATCAAGTTTTCGAAACACTCACCGGCGAAAACTGATTAACAAGAAAATCAAGTTTTCGAAACACTCATCGGCGAAAACTGATAAATATCAAGATTCCGAAACATTAATCGGCGAAAACTGATTAACAAGAAATTCAAGTTTTCGAAACACTCATTGGCGAAAACTGATGAATATCATAATTTCGAAACACTAATCGGCGAAAATTGATGAATATCATGTTTTCAAAACACTCATCGGCGAAAACCGATTAAGAAGAAAATCAAGTTTTCGAAACACTCATTGGCGAACACTGATGAGTATCAAGATTCCAAAACAATAATCGGCGAAAACTAATGAATCTCAAGTTTTCGAAACACTCATCGGCGAAAACTGATTAACAAGAAAATCAAGTTTTCGAAACACTCATTGGCGAAAACTGACGAATATCAAGTTTTTGAAACACTCATCGGCGAAAACTGATAAATATCAAGATTCCGAAACATTAATCGGCGAAAACTGATTAACAAGAAAATCAAGTTTTCGAAACACTCATCGGCGAAATATGATTAACAAGAAAATCAAGTTTTCGAAACACTCATTGGCCAAAACAAATGAATATCAAATTTCTGAAAAACTAGTCGGAGAAAATTGAGGAATATCAAGTTTTCGAAACACTCATCGGCGAAAACTGATTAACAAGAAAATCAAGTTTTCGAAATACTCATTGGCGTAAACTGATTAACAAGAAAATCAAGTTTTTGAATCACTCATTGGCGAAAATTGATGAATATCAATTTTCCGAACCACTAATCGGCGAAAACTGAGGAATATCAAGTTTTCGAAACACTCATCGGCGAAAACTGGTTAACAAGAAAATCAAGTTTTCGAAACACTCATTGGCAAAAACTCATGAATATCAAGATTCCGAAACAATAATCCACGAAAACTGATTAACAAGAAATTCAAGTTTTCGAAACACTCATTGGCGAAAACTGATGAATATCATAATTTCGAAACACTAATCGGCGAAAATTGATGAATATCATGTTTTCAAAACACTCATCGGCGAAAACCGATTAAGAAGAAAATCAAGTTTTCGAAACACTCATTGGCGAACACTGATGAGTATCAAGTTTCCGAAACACTAATCGGCGAAAACTGATGAATATCAAGTTTTTAAAATACTCTCTGACGAAAATTTATAAACAGGAAAATAATGTTTTCGAAACACTCGTTGGCGAAAACTGATGAATATCAAATTTTCGAAACACTCATTGACGAAAACTGATTAATAAGAAAATCAAGTTTTCGAAACAATAATTGGCAAAAACTGATGCATATGAAGTTTCTAAAACACTAATCGGAGAAAATTAATTACCAAGAAAATCAAGTTTTCGAAACACTCTTTGGCGAAAACTGATTAATATCATAATTTCGAAACACTAATCGTCGAAAATTGATGAATATCATGTTTTCAAAACACTCATTGGTGAAAACCGATTAACAAGAATATAAAGTTTTCGAAACACTCATCGGCGAAAACTGATGAATTTCAAGATTCCGAAACACTAATCGGCGAAAACTAATGAATCTCAAGTTTTTGATACACTCATCAGCGAAAACTGATTAACAAGAAAATCAAGTTTTCGAAATACTTATTGGCGAAAGCTGAAGAATATCAAGTTTTTGAAACACTCAGTGGCGAAAACAGATTAACAAGAAAATCAAGTTTTCGAAATAGTCATTGGTGAACACTGATGAATATCAAGATTCTGAAACACTGGTCGGTGAAAATTGATGAATATCATGTTTTCGAAATACTCACCGGCGAAAACTGATTAATAAAAAAATCAAGTTTTCGAAATAGTCATTGGCGAAAACTGATGAATATCAAGTTTGCGAAACACTAATCGGCGAAAACTGATGAATATCAAGTTTTCGAAACACGCATCGGCGAAAATTGATTAACAAGAAAATCAAGTTTTCGAAACACTCATTGGCGAAAACTGACGAATATCAAGTTTTTGAAACACATCGGCGTAAACTGATTAACAAGAAAATCAAGTTTTCGAAACACTCATCGGCGAAAACTGATGAATATCAAGTTTTCGAAACACTCACTGGCGAAAACTGATTAACAAGAAAATCAAGTTTTCGAAACACTCATTGGCGAAAACTGATGAATATCAAGTTTTCGAAACACTCACCGGCGAAAACTGATTAACAAGAAAATCAAGTTTTCGAAACACTCATTGGAGAAAACTGATCAATATTAAAATTCCGAAACACTAATCAGCAAAAACTGATGAATATCAAGTTTTCGAAACACTCGTCGGCGAAAACTGAATAGCAAGAAAATCAAGTTTTCGAAACACTCATTGGCGAAAACTGATGATTATCAAGTTTCTGAAACACTAATCGGCGAGAACTGATGAATATCAAGTTTTCGAAACACCCAACGGCGAAAATTGATAAACAGCAAAATCAAGTTTTCGAAACATTCATCGGCAAAAATGGATGAATATCAAGTTTCCGAAACACTAATCGACGAAAACTGAGGAATATCACGTTTTCAAAACACTCATCGCCGAAAATTGATGATTATGAATATTCCGGAATACTAATCGGCGAAAACTGATGAATATCATCTTTTCGAAACACTTACCGACGAAAACTGATTAACAAGAAAATCGAGTTTTCGAAACACTCGTTGGCGAAAACTGATGAATACCAAGTTTCCGAAACAATGATCGGAGAAAGCTGAGGAGTATCAAGTTTACGAAACACTCTTCGGCAAAAACTGATAAACAAGAAAATCAAGTTTTCGAAACACTCATTGGCGAAAACTGATTAACAAAAAAATCAAGTTTTTGAAGAACTTATTGGCGAAAACCGATGAATATCAAGATTCTGAAACACTAGTCGGCGAAAACTGATGAGTATCAAGTTTTCGAAACACTCATCGGCGAAAACTGCTTAACAAGAAAATCAACTTTTTGAAACACTCATTGGCGAAAACTGATGAATATCAAGTTTCCGAAACACTAATCGGCGAAAATTGAGGAATATCAAGTTTTCGAAACACTCATCGGCGAAAACTTATTAACAAGAAAATCATGTTTTCGAAACACTCATTGGCGAAAACTGATGAATATCAATGTTCCGAAATACTAATCGACAAAAACTGATGAATATCATGTTTTCGAAACACTCACCGATGAGAACTGATGAATATCAAGTTTTCGAAACACTCATCGGCGAAAACTAGTTAACAAGAAAATCATGTTTTGGAAACACTCATCGGCGAAAACTAATTAACAAGAAAATCAAGTTTTCAAAACACTCATTGGCGAAAACCGATGAATAACAAGATTCTGTAACATTAATCGGCGAAAATTGATGATTATCAAGTTTTCGAAACACTCATCGGCGAAAACTGATTAACAAGAAAACCAAGTTTTCGAAACACTCATTGGCGAAAACTGATGAATATCAAGATTCCGAAAAACTAATCGGCGAAAATTGGTGAATATCATGTTTTCAGAACACTCATGGGCGAAAACTAATTAACAAGAAAATCGTGTTTTCGAAACACTCATTGACAAAAACTGATGAATACCAAGTCTTCAAAACACTAATCGGAGAAAACTAAGGAGTATCAAGTTTTCGAAATACTCATTGGCAAAAACTGATGAATATCAATGTTCCGAAATACTAATCAGCGAAAACTGATGAATATCAAGTTTTCGAAACACTCATCGCCGAAAACTGATTAACAAGAAAATCAAGTTTTCGAAACACTCATTGGCGAAAACTCATGAATATCAAATTTTTGAAGCACTCACCGGCGAGAACTGATGATTATCAAGTTTTCGAAACACTCATCGGCGAAAACTGATTGACAAGAAAGTCGAGCTTTCGAAACACTCATTGTCGAAGCTGATGAATATCAAGTTTCTGAAACACTAATCGGAGAAAACTGAGGAATATCAAGTTTTCGAAACACTTATCGGCAAAAACCGATTAACAAGAAAATGAAGTTTTTGAAACACTCATTGGCGAAAACTGATGAATATCAAGTTTTTGAAACACTCATCGGCGAAAACTGATTAACAAGAAAATCAGGTTTTCGAAGCACTTATTGGCGAAAATTGATGAATATCAAGTTTTTGAAACACTAATCAGCAAAAACTAATCAATATCAAGTTTTCAAAACACTCACCGGCGAAAACTGATGAATATCAAGTTTCCGAAACACTAACTGGTGAAAACAGATCAATATCAAGTTTTCGAAACACTCACCGGAGAAAACTGATGAATATCAAGTTTTCGAAACACTCACCGGTGAAAACTGATTAAAAAGAAAATAAAGTTTTCGAAACACTCATGGGCGAAAACTGATGAATATAAAGTTTTCGAAACACTAATCGCCTAAAACTGATGAGGATCAAGTTTTCGAAACACTCATCAGCGAAAACTGATGAATATAAAGTTTTCGAAACACTCATCGGCGAAAAATGATTAACAAGAAAATCAAGTTTTCGAGACACTCATTGGGGAAAACTGATGAATATCAAGTTTCCGAAACACTAATCGGCGAAAACTGATAAATATCAAGTTTTCGAAACTATCATATGCGAAAACTAATTAAGAAGAAAATGGATTATTTGAAACAATTATTGGCAAAAACTGATGAATATCACCTTTTGGGAACACTCATCAGCAAAAACTGATGACTATCAACTTTTTGAAACCCCCATCGGCGAAAACTAATTAACAAGAAAATCAACTTTTCGAAACACTCATTGGCGAAAACTGATGAATATCAAGTTTCCGAAACATTAATTGTAACATCCGCTCTTTCTAAGTGATATAATGATTTTTTGCTAGAAGAATTAAGTGTTTGTAATTGTGTGACAATGCTTGTTGCATTTAGAAAGCATATAGAAATGCATTATTCTAGAAAAAGAGGGTGGGTAGGACCTAAAAGATAGAGACTAAAGTTAATGGAAAAAGTAGTGTGTGAGGGTGAGAAGTGAATTTTCTCCCTAAGAAGTTGGTGATATATGCCAGAGCAACCAGCACACACACACACACACACACCAATTTTCTCACCAACCTAGAGAGAGAGAGTTAGAGAGAAGGGAGAGAAACTGGAAGGGAGCTTGGAGACCAAAGGGGTGATTCAAGCTAGAAGAATTTGATTTGAGCTAGGATCGAACCATAGAAACTCAGTTGAACACCAACAACACAAGATTTGAGCTTCAAAACAAGGTAATCAAACTACCAACCTCTCACTTTTTCAGATTAAGGATTTCAAGAAAATGGCCAAAACCTAGCTTTTGAGTTTTGGGCCATTTCAGAGGAAAAACCTGCTTCCTTATGTTTTATGAAATTAGATGGATGTTAGATGATGATTGGCATGTCTGGATTTAGCTGGAAATTAGATAATTTAGAAGGGTTTGGAAATGGGTATGGGTTTGAGAGAAAACCATGATTTGAGCTAGTTTAATCTTGTTCTTGGACAAGTTTTTCTTGGGTTTTGATGCATAAATAATAGGGATTACATTCCACTTTTGGTTTTCAAGTTTTGGGGCTTTAATTTGGACAAAATGATGTTTTTAAAACTTTTCCGCCCCGTATCACCGGCTGATAGCTAGAATAGCCGGCTGATGTGTTCATAAATTACCCGTAAAATTTTCCAGAATTAGAACAGCCGGCTAATAGCTAAGAACAGCCGGCTGATGCGTTTATTTTTCTTTGAATGTTCATATTTTTGCCCAGAAACATCCATATTTTAACCAGAAATTTCCAGAATTAGAACAACTGGCTAATGACTTAAGAACAACCAGTTGTTGTACTTTTAATGCGGCTGAAAAAGCTCTACAGAGAGCTATCAGTCGGCTGATGGCCCCAATCAGTCGGCTGATAGACCCCTGTTTTGCATAGTGATTTTAAACACTTTAAAATGATGTTTTAAACACCTAATTTCATTCTCAAACATGGTGATTTAAGTTCATGAAGTAATATGAGCTACGGGTAGAGAGAAATAACATAGAAAAGAGAAGAGCAAGTATCAAGTGTGTATGTTTTGAAAATGAAAAGGTCCACAATCGAATGTTCAATTGTTGGTACGGGACGACCGTTGACTTTCCACGGTTGTGTCATGTTTTAGGATGGTAAAACATCCAATTGACCAAGTAAAGCTTTTCGAAAACACCGTGTTGGTTACCGAATTTTAAGTTGGTCGACCAAGTTAGTAAAGACAGGGCCATATACTTAAACCTTGGATAACCAAAATTGGGACCTAGTCATTTTATCTTATACTCACTTAGATAGAATACAAAAGGAAGGATCTACATATACAAATATGAGAAGAACCGTTAAAAAGAGACGGGGACGTCTAAATTAAAAAGAGAAGAATCGTTATGATAGATGGGGACCTCTAAGTTTAAGAGGAGAAGAACTGTTAGTAAGAGACGGGGACCTCCAATTTCTAAGTAGAAGTGACTCCCTGGGTAAATAGAACCAATCAGAAGTATAGACGATCCATCAGTTAAAGGATGGTGATCTATAAACCAAAATAGTACTTGGATCCACTGGGGGACGCTCCAGATAGTACACAGAATAGAAATAGCTTGATTGCTATGGGTTCTTATCTATTATATGCCACTAGAGTTGTATGTATGAGTAATCACTGGGTGGTGCTCTCTATGCTCTTATATTTCTATTCTGACTGTTATTTCTCTGCCTCTCAGATATATGAGAATATGTGTAGAAGTTGATGCTCATATTTATGTTTAAGAAAACTATGTCATTCCATTTCACATGCCCTGTTTTGTATGATTTTCCATGCAATAAGTTTTCCTCAGAGTATGACATGCATGAGTTTTAAGTTGAACATCACATCCATGTTTTATATGTATAATGAGAAAGGAAATGCAGTGATTTTCTGTGCAAGGCATAGTGGTACACAACGACGGGTTTATAAATAGGTAGTTTTTTATTACTAGGGTTTATCCTCATTACGTTGGTGTGTATTAGCTGACTAGGTACCCGGAGGCCTATGAGACGAGACAGGAGCGATGGGTAGCTCGACCTTTTGAGAAGAAAGATACTAAATATAGTAGAAGCATATAGTTTTTACTTTTGTATACTTATGTATGTACATCCCTTTGAAACCATTAACCTTAGTATATCTTTTTGGAAGGTTAATTGGTATGTTTTGTATATGTATATGTACAAGGGATGAGAACAAATGTTTAAATACATGTATGTAAATGTGGATGACAAGTTAGAGCTTTTATGAATTAGTAAGTTAAAGGTCATAATCTATATTTTGTTAGAAATGTAGATTATCATCTTTTACAAAGCTCTATCTATCATGTATGATGTTATAAGTATGTAAGTATGTGTAAATGTTTATGACTATGTTTATAATTAATGATAATGTGGTTTTCAGTTATGAAATGTTTATTATGATGCATGCTTCCGC
>JAAIUW010000230.1:0-43809 GCA_014851425.1 Senna tora | reverse complement strand
TGATGCATATCAAGTTTTCGAAACACTCAATTGCGAAAATGATGAATAAAGTTACGTAACACTAATCGACGAAAAATGATGAATATCATGTCTGAAACAACTCATCGCCGAAAACTGATTAAAAAGAAAATCAACTTTTCGAAACATTCATTAGAAAACTGATGAAATATCAAGTTTCCGAAACACAAATCGGCTAAAACTGATCAATATCAAGTTTTCGAAACAGTGATCGGCGAAACCTGATAATCAAGAAAATCAAGTTTTAGAAACACTCATTGGCGGAAAACTGATTACAAGAAGATCAGGTTTCAAAACGCTCACTGGCGAAAACTGATCAATATCAAGTTTTCGAAACAATCACCGACGAATGATCAATATCAAGTTTTCGAAACACTCATCGGCGAAAACTGATTAACAAGAAAATCATGTTTTCGAAACACTCAATTGGCTAAAACTGATGAATATCAAGTTTTCGAAACACTCACCGGCAAAAAATTGATGAATATCAAGTTTTCCAAACAATCATCGGCAAAAACAATTAACAGGAAAATCAAGTTTTCGAAAGACTCATTAGCGAAAATAATGAATATTAAGTTTTCGAAACACTCACCGGAGAAAATTGATGAACTAGAAAATCAAGTTTTCAAAACACTCATTAGCGAAAACAGAAGATATCAAGTTTCCGAAACAGTCACCGGCGAAAAACTGATGAATATCAAGTTTTCGAAACATCATCGGCAAAGACTGATTAACAAGAAATCAAGTTTTCGAAACACTCATTGGCAAAAACTGATGGATATCAAGAATTCAAACACTCAGGCGAAAACTGATGAATATCATGTTTTCGAAACACTCATCGGCGAAAACTGGTTAACAAGAAAATCAAGTTTTCGAACACTCATTGGTGAAAACGATGAATATCATATTCCGAAAACATAATCACCGAAAACAGATGAATATCAAGTTTTCGAAAATCTCATCGGCGAAAACTGAAAACAAGAAAATCATGTTTTCGAAACACTTATCGGCGAAAACTGATGAATATCAAGTTTCCGAAACACTCATCGGCCAAAACTGATTAACATGTAAATCAAGTTTTCGAAACACTCATTGGCGAAAACTGATGAATATCAAGTTTCAAAACACTAATCGGCGAAAACTAATGAATATCAACTTTTCGAAACCCTCATCGGCGAAAATTGATTAACAAAAAATTTAAGTTTTCGAAACACTCAATTGCCAAAACTGATGAATATCAAATTTCCGAAACACTAATTTGCGAAAACTGATGAATATCAAGTATTCGACACACTCATCGGCGAAAACTAATGAATATCAAGATTTCGAAACACTAAACGGCGAAAACAAATTAACAAGAAAATCAAGTTTTCGAAACACTCATTGGCGAAAACTTATGAATATCAAGTTTTCGAAACACTCACCGGCGAAACTAATCAATATCAAGTTTTCGAAACACTCATCGGCGAAACCTGATTAACAAGAAATCAAGTTTTCGAAACACTCATTGGCGAAAACTGATGAACATCAAGTTTCTGAAACACTAATCGGCGAAAACTGATGAATATCAAGTTTTCAAAACACTCATCGGCGAAATATGATTAACAAGAAAATCAAGTTTTCGAAACACTCATTCACGAAAACTGATGAATATCAAGTTTTCGAAACACTCACCGGCGAAAACAAATTAACAAGAAAATCATGTTTTCAAAACACTCATTAGCGAAAACTGATGAATATCAAGTATTCGAAACACTAAATGGCGAAAACTGATTATCAAAAAAATCAAGTTTTCAAAACTCTCATTCGTGAAAACTTATGAATATCAGGTTTTTGAAACACTTACGGGCGAAAACTGATTAACAAGAAAATTAAGTTTTCGAAACACTCATTGGCGAAAACTTTTGAATATTATGTTTCCGAAACACTAATCGGCAAAAACTAATGAATATCAACATTTCGAAACACTCATCGGCGAAAACTGATTAACAAGAAAATCAAGTTTTCGAAACACTCATTGGCGAAAATTGATGAATATCCAGTTTTTAAAACACTCATCAGCAAAAACTGATAAACAAGAAAATCATGTTTTCGAATCACTCTTTGGCGAAAACGGATTAATATTAAGATTCTGAAACACTCATCGGCGAAAACTGATGAATATCAAGTTTTTGAAACACTTACTGGCGAAAATTGATTTACAAGAAAATCAAATTTTCGAAACACTCATTGTCGAAAACTAATGAATATCAAGTTTTCGAAACACTAATCGGCGAAAACTAATTAATATCAAGTTTTCGAAACACTCATCGATAAAAACTGATTAACAAGAAAATCTTGTTCTTGAAACCCTCATTGGCGAAAATTGATGAATATCAAGTTTTCGAAACACTAATCGGCGAAAACTGATTAACAAGAAAATCAAGTTTTCGAAACACTCATTGGCGAAAACTGATGAATATCAAGTTTTCGATGCACTCATCGGCGGAAACTGATTAACAAGAAAATCCAGTTTTCGAAACACTCATTGGCAAAAACTGATGAATATCAACTTTTCGAAAACACTCGCCGGCGAAATCTGATGAATATCAAGTTTTCGAAACACTAACCGGCGAAAAATGATTAACAAGAAAATCATGTTTCGAAACACTCATTGGCAAAAACTGAAGAATATCAAATTTCGAAACACTCACCGGCGAAAACTGATGAATATCAAGTTTTCGAAATACTCATTGGCGAAAACTGATTAACAAGAATATCAAGTTTTCGAAACACTCATTGGTGACAATTGATGAATATAAAGTTTTCGAAACACTCACCGGCGAAAACTGATGAAGATCAAGTACTCGAAACACTCATCGGCGAAAACTGATTAACTAGAAAATCAACTTTTTGAAATATTGAATTGCGAAAACTGATGAATATCAAGTTTTCGAAACACTGATCGGCGAAAACTGATGAATATCAAGTTTTCTAAACACTGATCAGCGAATAATGACTAACAAGAAAATCAAGTTTTCAAAATACTCATTGGCGAAAACTGATGAATATCAAGTTTTTGAAACATTCATGGGCGGAAACTGATTAACAAGAAAATCTAGTTTTCGAAACACTCACCGGCGAAAAGTGATCAACAAGAAAATCATATTTTCGAAACACTCATTGGTGAAAACTGAAGAATATCATGTTTCCGAAACACTCACCGGCAAAAATTGATGAATATCAAGTTTTCGAAACACTCATCGGCGAAAACAGATTAACAAAAAAATCAAGTTTTCGAAACACTCTTTTGCGAAAACTGATGAATATCAAGTTTCTGAAACACTAATCGGCGAAAACTGATGAATATCAAGTTTTCGAAACACTCATCGCTGAAAAATGATTAAGAAGAAAATCAAGTTTCCGAAACACTCATTGGCGACAACTGATGAATATCATGTTTTCGAAACACTAATCGGCGAAAACTGTTGAAAATCAAGTTTTCAAAACACTCACCGGCGGAAACTAATGAATATCAAGTTTCCGAAACAATCATTGGCGAAAACTGATCAATATCAAGCTTTCAAAACACTCTTTGGCGAAAAGTTATGAATATCAAGTTTTCGAAACACTCAACGGCGAAAACTTATTAACAAGTAAATCATGTTTTCGAGACAGTCATGGACGAAAACTGATGAATATAAAGTTTTCGAACCACTAATCGGCGAAAACTGATAAATATCAAGTTTTCGAAACACTCGTCGGCAAAAACTGGTTAACAAGAAAATAAGGTTTTCGAAACTCTCATCGGCGAAAACTGATTAATATAATGTTTCCGAAACACTCACTGGCAAAATCTGATTAACAAGTAAATCAAGTTTTTGAAACACTCATTGGCAAAAACTGATGAATATCATGTTTTGATACACTCATCGGCGGGAAATGATTAACAAGATAATCAAGTTTTCGAAACACTCATTGGCGAAAACTTTTCAATATTAAGTTTCAAAAAACACTAATCGGCGAAAACTAATGAATATCAAGATTTCGAAACACTCAACGGCAAAAATTGATTAACAAGAAAATCAAGTTTTCGAAACACTCATTGGCGAAAACTGATGAATATCAAGTTTTCGAAACACTAATCGGCGAAAACTAATGAATATCAAGTTCACGAAACAGTCATCGGCGAAAACTGATAAACAAGAAAATCAAGTTTTCGAAACACTCATTGGCGAAAACTGATGAATATCATGTTTCTGAAAAACTAATCGGCGAAAACGATTAACAAGAAAATCAAATTCCGAAACACTCATTGGCGACAACTGATGAATATCAATGTTTTCCGAAACACTAATCGGCGAAAACTATTGAAAATCAAGTTTTCGAAACACTCACCGGCGGAAAACTAATGAATATCAAGTTTTCGAAACATTCATTGGCGAAAACTGATGAATATCAAGTTTTCGAACCACTCATTGGCGAAAACTTATGAATATCAAGTTTCGAAACACTCAACGGTTGAAAACTTATTAACAAGAAAATCAAGTTTTCGATAGACTCATGGACGAAAACTGATTGAATATAAAGTTTCTGAAACACTAATCGGCGAAAACTGATGAATATCAGGCTTTCGAAACACTCATCGGCGAAAACTGATAAACAAAAAATCAAGTTTTCGAAGCATTCATTGGCGAAAACTGATGAATATCAAGTTTTCGAAACACTCACCGTCACAAAACTGATGATATCAAGTTTTCGAAACACACATCGGCGAAAACTGATTAACAAGAAAATCAAGTTTTGGAAATACTCATTGCCGAAAACTGATGAATATCAAGTTTCCGAAACACTAATCGGCGAAAATTGATGAATATGAGGTTTTTAAAACACCCATCGGCGGAAACTGATTAACAAGGAAATCAAGTTTTTCAAAGACTCATTGGCGAAAAATTTATGAATACTCAAGTTTTCGAAACACTCACCGGCGAAAACTGATGAATATCAAGTTTTTGAAATACTCACCGGCGAAAAACTTATGTATATCAAGTTTTCGAAACACTCATCGGCGAAAACTCATTAAGAAGAAAATCCAGTTTTTGAAAACACTCATTCGCGAACACTAATGAATATCAAGTTTTCGAAACACTCACCGGCGAAACTGATTAACAAGAAAATCAAGTTTTCGAAACACTCATTGGCAAAAACTGAATATCAAGTTTCAGAAACACTCACTGGCGAAAATAATGAATATCAAGTTTTCGAAACACTCAACGGCGAAAACTTATTAACAAGAAAATCAAGTTTTCGAAACACTCACGGACGAAAACTGATGAATATCAAGTTTCCGAAACACTAATCGGCGGAAAACTGATGAATATGAATCTTTCGAAACACTCATCGGCGAAAACTGATAAACAAAAAAAATCAAGTTTTCGAAGCATTCATTGGCGAAAATTGATGTAATATCATGTTTCCGAAACACTCACCGGCAAAAAATAATGAATATCAAATTTTCGAAACACTCATCGGCGGAAACTGATAAATATCAAGTTTTTGAAACACTCATCGGCCAATACTGATTAACAAGAAAATCAAGTTTTCGAAACACTCATTGGCGATAACTGATGAATACATGTTTTCGAAACACTCACTGGTGAAAACTGATGAATATCAAGTTTTCGAAACACTCATCGGCGAAAACTTGATGAATGTCATGTTTTCAAAACAGTCACCCAGTCACCGGCAAAAACTGATTAACAAGAAAATCAAGTTTTCGAAACAATCATTGGCGAATGCTGAAGAGTATTAAGTTTCGAAACACTCAACGGCGAAAACTGATGAATATCAAGTTTTCCAAACACTCATCGGCGAAAACTAATTAACAAGAAAATCATGTTTTCGAAACACTCATTGGCAAAAACTGATGAGTATCAAGTTTTCGAAGTTTTCGAAACACTCACTGGCGAAAACTGATGAATATCAAGTTTTCGAAACAATCATCGGCGGAAAACTGATTAGCAAGAAATCAAGGTTTCGAAACACTCATTGGCGAAAACTGATTGACTATCATGTTTCTGAAAAACACTCACCGATTAAAATTGATGAATATCAAGTTTTGAAAACACTTATCGGTGATGAAAACTAATTAATAAGAAAATCAAGTTTTCGAAACACTCAATTGCGAAAATGATGAATATCAAGTTTCTGAAACACTAATCGGCAAAAACTGAAGAATATAGTGTTTTCGAAACACTCATCGGCGAAAACTAATTAACAAGAAAATCAAGTTTTCAAAACACTCATTGGCGGAAAAACTGAAGAATATCAAGTTTTCGAAACACTCATCCGCGAAAATCGTTTACAAGAAAATGAAGCTTTCGAAACGCTCATTGGCGAAAATTGATCAATATCAAGTTTTCGAAACAATCACCGACGAAAACTGATCAATATAAAGTTTTTGAAACACTCATCGGCGGAAAACTAATCAACAAGAAAATCAAGTTTTTGAGACACTCAATTGGCGAAAACTGATGAATATCAAGTTTCCGAAACACTCACCAGCGAAACATGATGAATATCAAGTTTTCCAAACACTCATCGGCGAAAACTAATTAACAAGAAAATCAAGTTTTCGAAGGACTCAATGGCGAAACTAATGAATATCACAGTTTTCGAAACACTCATTGGCAAAAACTGATGAATATCAAGTATTCAAAACACTCACCAACAAAACTTCTGAATATCAAGTTTTCGAAACACTCATCGGCGAAAATTGATTAACGAGAAAATCAAGTTTTAGAAACACTCATTGGCGAAATCTGATGAATATCAAGTTTCTGAAACACTAATCGCCGAAAACTGATGAATATCAAGTTTTCGAAACACTCATTTGCGAAAGCTGATTAACAAGAAATCAAGTTTTTTAAAACTCATTGGCGAAAACTGATGAGTAACAAGTTTTCGAAACACGCACCGGCGGAAAACTGACGAATATCAAGTTTTCGAAACACTCTTCGGCGGAAAATTGATTAACAAGAAAATAAGGTTAGGAAACACTCATTGGCAAAAACTAATGAATATCAAGTTTTCGAACAACTCACCGGCGAAAACTGATGAATATCAAGTCTTCGAAACACTCATCGGCGAAAACTGATTAACACAAAAATTAAGTTTTGGAAACACTCATTTTCGAAAACTGATGAATATCAAGTTTCCGAAACCACTAATCGCCGAAAACGATGAATATCAAGTTTTCGAAACACTTATCGGCGAAAGCTGATTAACAAGAAAATCAAGTTTTCGAAACACTCATGGGCGAAAACTGATGAATCATCATGTTTTCGAAACACTTATCGAAGAAATTGATTTAACATGAAAATCAAGTTTTCAAAACATTCATTGGCGAAAACTGATGAATATCAAGTCTTTGACACACTCATCGCCGAAAACTGATTAACAAGAAATCAAGTTTTTCGAAACACTCAATTGCGAAAACTGATGAATATCAAGTTTCCGAAACACTAATCGGCGAAAACTGATGAATATCATGTTTTCGAAACACTCATCGGCGGAAATGATTAACAAGAAAATCAACTTTTCGAAAGATTCATTGGCGAAAACTGATGAATATCAAATTTTTGAAAGACTCACCAACGAAAACTGATGAATATAAAGTTTTCCGAACAGTCATCGGCGAAAAGTAATTAACAAGAAAATCAAATTTTCGAAGCACTCATTGCCGAAAATTGATGAATATCATGTTTTCGAAACACTCACTTGCAAAAACTGATGAATATCAAGTTTTCGAAACAGTCATCGGCGAAAATTGATTAACAAGAAAATCAAGTTTTTGAAACAATCATTGTCGAAAACTAAAGAATATCAAGTTTTCGAAACACTAATCGACGAAAACTGATGAATATCAACTTTTCGAAACACTCATCTGCGAAATTGGTTAATCTCAACTTTTCAAAACACTCACCGTCGAAACTGATGAATGTCAACTTTTCGAAACACTCACCGTCGAAAACTGATGAATATAAAGTTTTCGAGACACTCATCGGCAAAAACTGATTAACAAGAAAATCAAGTTTTCGAAACACTTATCGGCGCAAAACTGATCAACAAGAAAATCTAGTTTTCGATACACTCATTGGCGAAAACTGAGAATATCAAGTTTCCGAAACACTCACCGGCGAGAAACTGATGAATATCAAGTTTTCGAAACACACCTCGGCGGAAAACTGATTTACAAGAAAATCAAGTTTTCGAAACACTCATTGGGGAAAACTGATGAATATCAAGTTTGTGAAACACTTAATCGGCGAAAACTGATGTATATCAAGTTTTCGAAAGACCTCATCGGCGAAAACTGATTAACAAGAAAATCAAGTTTTCGAAACACTCAATGGCAAAAAACTTATGAATATCAAGTATTCAAAACACTCACCGGCGAAAACTTATAAACATAAAGTTTTCGAAACCATCATCGGCAAAAACTGATTAACAAGAAAATCTAGTTTTCGAAACACTCATTGGCGAAAATTGATGAATATCAAGTTTTCGAAACACTAATCGGCGAAAACTTATCAATATCAAGTTTGCGAAACACTCATCGGCGAAATTTGATTAACAAGAAAATCATGTTTTCGAAGCACACATTAGCGAGAACTGCTGAATATCAAGTTTCTGAAACACTCATTGGCGAAAACTGATGAATATTAAGTGTCGAAACAATCATCGGCGAAAACTGATAAACAAGAAAATCAAGGTTTTCGAAACACTCATTGGTGAAACTGTTGACTATCACGTTTTTGAAACACTCACCGGCGAAAATTGATGAATATCATGTTTTCGAAACACTCATCGGCGGAAACTGATTAACAAGAAAATAAAGTTTCGGAAACAATCATTGGCAAAAACTGATGAATATCAAGTTTTCAAAACACTCACCGGCGAAAACTAATGAATTTCAAGTTTTCCAAACACTCATTGGCGGAAAACTGATAGACAAGAAAATCAAGTTTTCGAAAGACTCATTGGCCAAACTGATGAATATCGAGTTTTGAAACACTCACAGGCGGAAAATTGATTAACAAGAAAATCAAGTTTTCGAAATGCTCAGTGGCAAAAATGATGAATATTAAGTTTTCGAAACACTCACCTGCGAAAATTGATGAATATCAAGTTTTCGAAACACTCGTCAGCGAAAAGTGATTAACAAGAAATTCAAGTTTTCGAAACACACATTGGCGAAACCTGATGAATATCAAGTTTCGAAACCCTAATCGGCGAAAACTGATGAATATCACGTTTTCAAAACACTCATCGGCGAAAACTGATTAACAAGAAAATCAAGTTTTCGAAACACTAATTGGGGAAAACTGATGAATTAGAAAACTGATAAACAAGAAAATCAAGTTTTGAAACACTCATTGGCGAAAACTTATAAATAATAAAATCAAGTTTTCGAAACACTCATTGGTGAAAACTGATGAGTATCAAGTTTTCGAAACACTCACCGGCGAAAACTGATGAATATCAAGTTTTCGAAACACTCATCGGCGAAAACTGATAAACAAGAAAATCAAGTTTCGGAAACACTCATTAGCGAAAACTGAAGAATATCATGTTTCCGAAACACTCACCGGTGAAAACTAATGAATATCAAGTTCTCGAAACACTCATCGGCGAAAACTGATTAACAAGAAAATCAAGTTTTCGAAAAACTCATTGGCAAAAACAGATGAATATCAAGTGTTCGAAACACTCACCGGCGAAAACTTATAAATATCAAGTTTTCGAAACACTCATCGACGAAAACTGATTAATAAGAAAATCAAGTTTTCGAAACACTCATTGGCGAAAACTGATGAATATCAAGTTTCCGAAAACACTAATCGGCAAAAACTGATGAATACAAGTTTGCGAAACACACCTCGGCCGAAAACTGATTTACAAAGAAAAATCAAGATTTCGAAACACTCATTAGGGAAAACTGATGAATATCAAGTTTGAGAAACACTAATCAGCGAAAACTAAGGAATATCAAGTTTTCGAAACAATCATCGATGAAACTGATTAACAAGAAAATCAAGTTTTCGAACACTCATTGGCGAAAATTGATGAATATCAAATACTCGAAACACTCAACGACGAAAAACTGATGAATATCAAGTTTTCGAAAAACTCATCGGCGGAAAACTGATTGACAAGAAAATCATGTTTTCGAAACACTCATGGATGAAAACTGATGAATATCACGTTTTTGAAAGACTCATCGGCGGAAAACTGATTAACAAGAAAATCAAGTTTTTGAAACATTCATTGGCAAAAACTGATGAATATCAAGTTTTTGAAACACTCATCGGCGAAAACTGATTAACAGGAATATCAAGTTTTTGAAACACTCAATTGCGAAAACTGATGAATATCATGTTTCCGAAACACTAATCGGCGAAAACTGGTGAATATCAAGTATTCGAAACACTCATCGGCAAAAATGATTAACAAGAAAATCAAGCTTTTCGAAACATTCATTGGCCAAAAACTGATGAATATCAATGTTTTGAAACACTCACCGGGGAAAACTGATCAATATAATGTCTTCCAAACACTCATCGGCGAAAACTGAGTAACAAGAAAATCAAGTTTTCGAAACACTCTCCGGCAAAAACTGATCAACAAGAAAATCAAGTTTTCGAAACACTCATTGCCGAAAAATGAAGAATATCAAGTTTACGAAACACTCACCGACGAAAACTGATGAATATCAAGTTTTCGAAACACAGCTCGGCGGAAAACTAATTAAGAAGAAAATTAAGGTTTCAGAACACTCGTTTCCGAAAACTGATGAATATCAAGTTTCGGAAACAATAATTGGTAAAAATTGAGGTATATCGAGTTTTGAAAACCCTAATCGGAAAAAATTGATTAACAAGAAAATCAAGTTTTCGAAACACTCATCGGCGAAAACTCATGAATATGATGTTTCCGAAACACCAACCGGCCAAATCTTATTAACAAGAAAATCAAGTTTTCGAAACACTCATTGGCGAAAACTGATGAATATCAAGTTTCCGAAACCCTAATCGGCGAAAACTGATAAACAAGAAAATCAAGTTTTCGAAACACTAATTGGGGAAAACTGATGAATAAGAAAACTGATAAAAAAGAAAATCAAGTTTGAAACACTCATCGGCGAAAACTGATAAACAAGAAAATAAAGATTTCGAATTAGTCATTGGCGGAAAACTGTATGAATATCAAGTTTTCGAAACACTCACCGGCAAAATCTGATAAATATGAAGTTATCGAATCACTCATCGGCGAAAACTGATTAACAAGAAAATCAAGTTTTCGACACAGTCATCGGCGAAAACTGATGAATATCAAGTTTTCGAAATATTATCGGCAAAAACTGATTAATAAGCAAATCAAGTTTTCGAAACAGTCATTGGCGAAAACTAATGAATATCAAGTTTTCAAAACCCTAATCGGCGAAAAACTGATGAATATCAAATTTTCGAAACATCCATCAGTGAAAACTGATTAACAAGAATATCAAGTTTTCGAAACACTCTGATAATACCAATATTTACCCTTTTATCTTTTGGCATTTGACAAGCTTTTGTTGAGTTTAAAGAGTCATTATGCATGATTTAATGTTATTCGAGGACACTTAAGGACTTAAATCACAATCTTGCTAATTCCATGTTTTTATTGAATAAATTGTGATAATTTTCTAGTTTTATTAACTTGAGAGCCTCACAATTGTTTTTCTGGATTTGTAGGTCAACTAGCATTGAGGAATAGCAAGGATTCAAGTGCTAGAGGTCGAGAAAGAAGTTGGAAAGCGAAGCCGGTACAAGATTTGAAGCTTAGAGGCATTTTTGGGCCTGTTCTACTGTTCCACCCCGCTGCCAGCGGGTAGCCTTGCAAGCTGCCAGCGGGTGGACTTCAGTTTCAGAGGAAACGCGTGTTTTAAGTAATCCACCCGCTGCCAGCGGGTACACCAGTTCTGCACGATTTTCTCGCGATTTTAAGAGCTGAAACGGATGGTGGGCCCAGTTTCTCAGTGTTTTACCACAAGGGAGCATACTAGGTCGGATTAGAGGGAATATTCTGATGTTTTAGGAGCCCTTAACCTAATTTGGAGAGCAACCCACGATTTTACACACATTCATCACACAAGCTCTCATTCTCTCAAGTCCCTCTCATTTTTCCAGCCACACTCACCATTTTCTCTTCATCTTCTCCACTCTCCACACACATTCAGACCAAATTCCAGCAACCTCCATCATCATCCATGGCTAAGCAAGGGTTGGAGAAGCTTGGTGGAGCATTCTTCATCTCCATGAGTGGCTAAACTTCTAGTGCTTTGGAGGAGGATGATTGGTGCTTGAGCTTTGGCACTTACTAGGGAATTTTTCTTGTTTTCCATCTACTTCTCTTTATAGATTCATTATTATCTTGTTGATTTTGATGGATTTGTATTGATTGTGGTTCCATGGTTGTGGAACTTAACTGGTTGTAGTTGGATATTAGGGATTGATATAGATTTGTGAATTGTATTTTCATTCTCCCATTGTGGGTTTAGATTACATTGGATTTGGTTAAATCTTATTGTAGTTTTGATTCATTGTGGAAGTTACTCTAATGACAATGGTATTTGTTGAGTTGAATTCTTATCTATATTAAATTCCCCATTTGCTTCATTGATGGTAATTGATTAGGCTTGTAATTGTCGGTTGGTAATTGCATTCTCTAATTAAATTACCTAGGTTTAGTGTCACTAAACTACTTTAGGAAATGGGCCTTTCATTGATTAACTCCATACTTTTTGATAGCAAGGATAGCCCAAAGCATTCTCCAACAGAGCATATTCATCTCATTTCATTCACCTCAATTTACTTTAGCTTTAAAAATATTGAAAATCCCAAAAAGTGTTAGTTCTAGTTTCATTTAGTTGCATTTATTTCCATTCAGTTTCATTGCACACCAAATGTTTGTTAAATTGCCTCAAAGACTTCCCTTTTTGTGTTAATTGAGCATATTTGTCCATAGAGTCCATAGGCTCCGCGAGAGAGATTCGACCTAGGTTGTGCCACTAGCTGCACTTTCTAGTATTAATTTGATTGGTGCCGGCCTCGCGACAAGGCCGCGTCCATCACACTCACCGGCGAAAACTGATGAATATCAGGTTTTCGAAACACTCATCGGCGAAAACTGATAAACAAGAATATCAAGGTTTCAAAACACTCACCTGCGAAAACTGATGAATCTCTAGTTTTCGAAACACTCATGGGCAAAAACCAGTTAACAAAAAAATCAACTTTTTGAAAAACTTATTTCCTAAAATTGAATTAATATCAAGTTTCGGAACACTCATTGGCAAGAATGTGAGAATATCAAGATTCTGGAACACTAACCTACGAAAAATGAATAACAAGAAAATCAAGTTTTCGAAAGAGTCATTGGCGAAAACAGATGAATATCAAGTTTTCGAAACACTCACCGACGAAAATTGATTAACAAGAAAATCAAGTTTTCGAAACATTCACCGGCGAAAACTAATGAATATGAAGTTTTTGGAACACTCATCGGCGAAATCTGATTAACAAGAAAATCAAGTTTCGAAGCCACTCATTCACGAAAACTGATGAATAACAAGTTTACGAAACAATCATCGGAGAAAATTGATTAACAAGAAAACGAAGTTTCGAAACACTAATCGGCGAAAACTGATGAATATCAAATTTTTGAAACACCCATAGGCGAAAATTGATGAACGTAAAGTTTCTGAAAGACTAATCGCGAAAATTTATTAACAAGAAAATCAAGTTTTCAAACACTCATTGGCGAAAAACTGAAGAATATCAAGTTTCTGAATCACTAATCGGTGAAAACTGATGAGTATCAAGTTTTCGAAACACTCATCCGCGGAAAACTGATTACAAGAAAATCAAGTTTTCGAAACGCTCATTGGGGAAAACTGATCCATATCAAGTTTTCGAAACAATCACCGACGAAAATTGATCAATATCAAGTTTTCGAAACAGTCATCGGCGAAAACTGATTAACAAGAAAATCAAGTTTTCGAAACACTCAACTGGCGAAAACTGATGAATATCAAGTTTCCGAAACACTCACCGGCGAAAACTGATGAATATCAAGTTTTCGAAACACTCATCGGCGAAAACTAATTAACAAGAAAATCAAGTATTCGAAACACTCACCGGCGAAAACTGATGAACAAGAAATCAAGTTTTCAAAACACTCATTGGCGAAAACTGATGAATATCAAGTTTTCGAAACACTAATCGGCGAAAACTGATGAATATCAAGTTGTCGAAACACTCATCGACGAAAACTGATTAACAAGAAAATAGTGTTTTGGAAAGACTCATTGGCGAAAACTGATGAATATCAACTTTTCGAAACACTCACCGACGAAAACTGAAGAATATCAAGTTATCGAAACACTAATCGGGGACTCTGTTTAAGAAGAAAATGAAGTTTTCGAAACACTCATTGGCGAAAAGTGCTGAATATCAAGTTTTCGAAACACTCATCGGCGAAAAATGATTAACAAGAAAATCAAGTTTTCGAAACATTCATTGGCAAAAACTGATGAATATCAAGTTTTTGAAACACTCATCGGCGAAAATTGATTAACAAGAAAATCAAGTTTTTGAAACACTCAATTGCAAAAACTGATGAATATCAAGTTTCCGAAACACTAATCGGCGAAAACTGATGAATATCATGTTTTCGAAACACTCATCGGCGAAAATGATTAACAAGAAAATTAAGTTTTCAAAACATTCATTGGCGAAAACTGGTGAATATCAAGTTTTCGAAACACACTTCGGCGAAAACTGATTAACAAGAAAATCAAGTTTTGGAAACACTCATTGGGGAAAACTGATGAATATCATGTTTAAGAAACACTAATCGGCCAAAACTGATGAACTTCATAATATCGAATCACTCTTCGGCGAAAACTTATTAACAAGAAAATCAAGTTTTCGAAACACTCAGTGGCAAAAACTGATGAATAAAAAGTTTTCGAATCACTCACCGGCTAAAACTGATGAATATAAAGTTTTCGAAACACACATCGCAGAAAACTGGTTAACAAGAAAATCAAGTTTTCGAAACACTCATTGGCGAAAACTGATGAATATCAAGTTTTCGAAACACTAATCGGCGAAGACTAATGAATATCATGTTTTCAAAATACTCATCGGCGAAAATAAATTAACAAGAAAATTAAGTTTCCGAAACACTCATTGGCGACAACTGATGAATATCAAGTTTTCGATACACTCATCGGCGAAAACTGATGAATAACAAGTTTTCGACACACTCATCCGTAAAAATTGATTAACAAGAAAATCAAGTTTTCGAAACTTCATTGGCGAAAATTGATGAATATCAAGTTTTCGATACACTCACCGGCAAAAATTGATGAATATCTAGTTTCCGAAACACTTAATCGGCTAAAACTGATGAATATCAAGTTTTCGAAACACTCATCTGCGAAAACTGATTAACAAGAAAATCAAGTTTTCGAAAACACTCATTGGCGAAATGGATGAACATCAAGTTTCTGAAACACTAATCGGCAAAAATTGATGAATATCAAGTTTTCGAAACACTCATCGACGAAAACTAATTAACAAGAAAATCAAGTTTTCAAAACACTCATTGGTGAAAATTGATGAATATCAAATTTTCGAAACAATCATCGGCGGAAAATTGATGAATATCAAGTTTCCGAAACACTCACCGGCGAAAACTGATGAATATCAAGTTTACGAAATACTCATCGGCGAAAATTGATTAACAAGAAAATCAAGTTTTCGGAAACACTCATTGGCAAAAACTGATGAATATCTAGTTTTCGAAACACTCACCGACGAAAACTAATTAATAAGAAAATCAAGTTTTCGAAACACTCATTGGCGAAATATGAAGAATATCAGGTTTCGGAAACACTCACCGGCGAAAACTAATGAACATCAGGTTTTCGAAACACTCATCAACGACAACTGATGAATATCAAGTTTCCGAAACACTAATCGGCGAAAACTGTGGAATATCAACTTTTCGATACACTCATCGGCCAAGTCTGATTAACAAGAAAATCAAGTTTTCAAATTACTCATTGGCGAAAACTGATGAATATCAAGTTTTCGAAACACTCTTTGGCGAAAACTGTTTAACAAGAAAATCAAGCTTTCGAAACACTCATTGGCGAAAACTTATGAATATCAAGTTTCCGAAACACTAATCTGCAAAAACTGATGAATATCAAGTTTTCGAAACACTCAACGGCGAAAACTGATTAAGAAGAAAATCAAGTTTTCGAAACACTCATTGGCGAAAACTGATGAATATCATGTTTTCGAAACACTCATCTGCAAAAATTGATTAACAAGAAATTCAGGTTTTCGAAACACTCATTGGTGAAAATTGTTGAATATCAAGTTTCCGAAACACTAATCGGCGAAAATTCATGAATATCAAGTTTTCGAAAACACTCATCGACGAAAACTGATTAACAAGAAAATCAAGTTTTCAAAACATTCGTTGGTGAAAACTAATGAATATCAAATTTTCGAAACACTAACCGGCGAAAACTAATGGATATCAAAATTTCGAAACACTCATCGGTGAAAACTGATTAACAGAAAATCAAGTTTTCAGAACACTCATTGGCAAAAACTGATGAATATCTAGTTTTCGAAACACTCACTGTAGCATCCCAAAAAAATGGAAACTCAACTTTGACCAAAAAGTCAAAATGTTGACTTTTCTAAGTTGTTGACTTTTGTGTTGACTCTTCTTTAAATTGTTTGACTTTTTGATTTTTTGAGTGTTTGGATGTGTTTGCCTTTGTTTTATTTGTAATTGAGTCTATGAAACCCTAACTGGAGGTCAAGAGACCCAAAAACCAGAGAAAAATGACCAGAGGAACCTTAACCCTGACACTAGGGACTAAATTGAAAAGAATAAGTTAGTTTTAACCCTTTTCTTTAATAAGTGAAATAGGGCAGAAATAACCTATTTGACCCTAGAAAGATACCCTAAGACCTAGCTAAGGGACCCCAACCCCAAGAAAAGTCCTAAAAGGACACATTTTTCCAGTGAAAATTCAGGACTAAAATGAATGAATTGAAAAATGAGAGCTTTAACCCCTTTAGCTTACTTAAGGCCTAAGGAAGCCCAATTTAATCACTTAGAGACACCCTAAACTATCCTACAAAATGCCAATCATGAATTTAATAAAAAAACAAACACAATTAGGTGAGTGAAATATTTTAAAAGTGGCAATAAATAAGAAAACTTATGACAAATTAACCCCTTTTAATGCCTTTAAAAGCTTGTAACCGAATTTACTAGTTTTAAAGCCAATTAAAAACCCAATCAAGGTAGTTACTACATCCAGCAACTTAAGTAAGCAGAAATACAAGATTAAAATTTGTGAATTGAGTCTGGAAACCCGAGGCCGTATGAGGTATAGCTTAAATTAGGCAAGCTCTTAAGCATTAACTACTAATGCACCTAGATCAAGTCCTACCCGAGACTTAAGTAATTAATCACCACCCAAACAAGCCCTTAAGAAGTGCCAGCACGCCTTAATATGTGTCCTAATGCTAACCCACGAGCCCCATCCAGCCAACACATAATCCCACTAATAATTAGATTTTCACATGGCTTAAGGCTTATATAAGGAAGGAAACCGGTTGAGAGAGGGCATTAGCAGGCAAAAAAAAAAACCAGAGCTGAGAGTTGTGAGTTGAGGGTTCAGGGAGGTAGGTGGAGCTGTGGAGAAGCTGGGAATTCGAGAGTTAGCAGCTGGAGGAAGAGATAGGAGCTGAAAGTTCACACTCACCACACACCAGAATTCTGTTTTGTCTCCACCAATTTGCCCAAGCCATTCAGAGGTCCAAATCCGTGTTTATTCTTCTGGAAATCAAGGTAACGTAGTGTTACCCTTCCTTCTCATCATTGAGCCACCAGAAACGGTGGTATGAGCCTCTATGACTCATTTTCCCGAGGCTGCCACAGAATGCCCTGTTCTGGCCAGTGAAGCTTCCATGGGGCATATCTCCTTCATATGTTATCCAATTTGAGCGTGTGAGTAGTCATTAGAAAGCTAAGAGAAAAATACCCTCAATGCATATATGATCAGAGGCTTCCGTACAAGGGTTCAGAGCCTCGAAAACTTGTGAATTTTTTTGTTAAACATGCTATTTTTGATGATTGAGTTATATGCTTGCTAAACTTTGTATTTCTGATGTTCTGAGTCCTGAATTGACTTGAAATGTTTAAGTAAATGTTGTTAACAACTCTTAGTGGATAGGATTTTCATGGTGACTCAGTAAGTTTCTGGTTTGGCAGTGACGAATTTCAGCTTTTGACTTTGAAAATGTCCTTTTGCTAGAAGTAAGGTTGTCACTACTATTTGCTGGAAATCCCCATGGCATTTTCCTTATTTCTGAAAATTGGTTGCTGTGAATCCTTCTAAGGGAATTGGGAAGGTTAGTTTCTGGTCTGAAGAGGGTAGGATGAATGTCTGGTTTGAAAGTAGAAAAGGAGTCATGAGCATGAGATTGAATTCTACACTGAAATTTCTTCTTCACATAGAAACTACACTGGACTTTCATTTCTGCCATTTGCTGTAAATTTCCTATTTCCTGGCAATCCTTTGGTAAAATGCTAGTGAAAGAATACAGTGATGGTAAGAAAACAAGTAGGAAAAATTTACTATGTTAAAACAAAGAGGGCATGAACTTTTTGAAATAAAATGCTTGGAAAACCCTCTTTGAATCACTGCTGGAAAGTGGGGGTATTTTTCTCCATGTACCTTCTGAATTTTCACAATAGTTACATGCTGAAAAATGCACTTACCTAATGCTAAAATTCTGTTTTGAAACTTATGGAGGGTAAATAACAAGTGAAGTGTGATTTTCGAAAGAATAGCCTAAGTTTTACAGAATAAGGCATCAAAGTTGCATTTCCTTTTTATGAGTACATCATGGTTAGTGTTCTAGCTGGCATGACCCCAAGAAAAACTTGCTGGTAGCTTAACTCAATTATATGGGAAAGCCTAGGCATGACAAAGTGGGGTCTTGAGATTCAAACATGCTGAGTGTGGCTTTGAGCTTTGGTGATTATTTTTCTTTGGAACCTTTTAGTTAGCTAGTCACCCTGTAAATGCTCTAGAACTTTTGTTTAATCTTGTTTAGGCACCCTAAGTGATTAGAGTAACTAAAAGATAAGAAAAATGGCAAAAGAAAGGAAAAGTGTGCAGAAACAGTAGCTCTGTACTAGTGTGACTGCACCAACTTGTTGTGCAAGTCACAAGTGGCCTAAATAGCTTGGGAGACACCAGGATGGGCAGGTAAGAGCTTAAAACAGAAAAAGAGAGGTAGTAGGGACTAAACTGAACTGATTTTTCTGTTTTTGCCGCTTTTCTAGAATCTGTGTAAACTGAGCTATCTGTGGTGAAATTCCTGTACTTTCTGGTTTTATATATATGTATGTACCTATGTGTTGCCAGGGAGTTGGTCAGAGTGGCCTCTAACCTCTTTTTATGCTCAAGTTGATTTTTAGGAGAATTCATCTGTTTTTCTGTAAAAGTATGTGCTCTGGTTGCTATTTTTCTGTGGAAACTGCATGAGCAAGTCCCAATTAGCTTTAGGTACTTGCTGCACTCTGGTTTTGACTTGAAACAACCCAGAATAGAATTTGGGTGTGAATAGGGACTAATTTGCAAGAAAAACTTGATAAAAACTAAAAAGTCCTATTTCTACCCAAATTCTGGTTAAATTCTGTTGGGATTTTCTGGGTGTGTGTAACAGGTCCTAATTGATCATTTTGGTGATTAAGTGAAGTCAAATTGCTTGAAATGTGCTTTGAATTCTTTATTTTAAAGAAATGGACTCCTTTGAAATGATTTGTAAATTTAGGGGTCCAAATGAAATTGTCTTTACTGGAAAATTGATTAAAGCTGTTGAGTATGCATTAATGATGCTTGTGGTGAAATTCCATGACCTTTGGATGCTTAAATTGCTAGTTATGCCTGTTACTTGATATGCAAGTTATGTTTGACAATATGGTTGACTTCTGGTCGACTTTTGTTGACCAATGGTTGAAATTATTGATTTTATCAGGCTATTTAAGTGTGTAGCATCCAAATCATGAAAATGAACTTTTGCATGCATCTGTGAACTGAAAATGCCTTGGAGGGCAGGCTTTTGAGCATTCATCTGTATTCTGATGTGCATATGCCCTGGAAGGGTAAAATGGTAAATTGCCCTGGAGAGGCAATATTTGTATTTCTGCCCCGGAGAGGCAATGATTATGTATTTCTGCCCTGGACAGGCAATGATTGTGTTTTGATGCCCTGGAGAGGCAATGTATTTGGCAACTGAGTAAACATTACCTGTGGATAAAAATTATAATGTATAATTTGATCTGTATGAAAAAGGACACACTAGACTGGCTAGGAATGCGTCAGGGACGTAGCTGCCTAGCAACTAGTGAGGAAATAATCCAGTCCGGGACTGGTGATCCTAAGGTTCTAACTTTGTGCGCACACCGGGATACGCCCTGGGATGTTAGGTAATTACCTGTTAGCCCTATTGGGTAGGCTTTCCATAGTGTTAAATGGTAAGTCGGCATTGTCCTGTTTCATTAGATTGGTTTTTAAATTGATGGTAATGGTTTAACCAGTTGTAACAGGTCCCGGAGAGACTTGATGGTTGCATGTAGAGGTAAACATGAATTTTTTTTGAAAATACTGGCATGACTGAAAATTTGCATATAGTGGTAAATATGCATGTCTTGAAACTGAACATGATTTTTCATCTGTTTACAGTTTTCAGCATGACCCTTGGTATGATTGGAAATATCTTGTAATCGATGTGTATTATGTTTAAATTATCTGTTGATTGAGAAGGAAGCCTTTTTCTGTATTCTTAGGAATGCAGCTGAACCACTAATTAGTTTTTATATATAAAATTGGTAATCTATGTTACTGGGATTTTATATCTCATTACGTTAGTGTGTTCAGATGCCCAGGTACATACTGTTGCTGGAGATTGAGGTAGAGCTCCTGGAGGTACCCCTCTTGGGATACTTCCAAGTCCTGAAGGCGGTTAACATCCTTTTCTTCTTCCCTTCTGTTAAAAATGCCCCAGGGACTTAGAAATGGGTGAGGTGGACTGATAGCAGGAGCTGACTCACATTTTTGGCAGTGACTCTGATGTCACTCTAGTTTAGACTTGTTACTTACTATTTTGGGCCTGCGAGCCACTAACTTAAATACTTATGTTTGTATGTATATATGTCTGTATGGATTTTATGCTGTGAACTTAGGTTTTAACTGCTTAGGTAATATGCAGAGGTATAATACCTCATTTTCGGTTAACCTTATGGTATGCGTATGTTGGGAGAGCGTGAGAGTTTCAACATGTAACTTCTAGTTTCTTAGGTTAAAGTAACCAACCGAGAGTAAACAATCCTTGGGAAACACTTAACTTCATGAAAGGAAAAATAAAAAAATTAGACCGGGTTTTTAAGAAGTTAAGTAAATAACCTAATTCCGCAACTAAAATGCATAAAGAAACTAGGACGTTACATTCACCGGCGAAAACTGATTAAAAAGAAAATCAAGTTTTCAAAACAATCATTGGCGAAATATGAAGAATATCAAGTTTCCGAAACACTCACCGGCGAAAACTAATGAACATCAGGTTTTTGAAACACTCATCGACGACAACTGATGAATATCAAGTTTCCGAAACACTAATTGGCGAAAACTGATGAATATCAACTTTTCGAAACACTAATCGGTCAAGACTGATTAACAAGAAAATCAAGTTTTCAAATTACTCATTGGCGAAAACTGATGAATATCAAGTTTTCGAAACACTCACCGGCGAAAACTGATGAATATCAAGTTTTCGAAACACACATCGGCGAAAGCTGATTCACAAGAAAGTCAAGTTTTCGAAATACTCATTGGCGAAAACTGATGAATATGATGTTTTCGAAACACTCACCAGCCAAAACTGATGAATATCAAGTTTCGAAACACTCATCGGCGAAAACTGATTAACAAGAAAATCAAGTTTTTAAAACACTCATTGGCGAAAACTAATGAATATCATGTTTTTGAAACACTCACTGGCGAAAATTGATTAACAAGAAAATCAAGTTTCTGAAACACTCATTGGCGAAAACTGATGAATATCATGTTTTTAAAACACTCACCGGCGAAAACTGATGAATATCATGTTTTCGAAGCACTCATCGACGAAAACTGATTAACAAGAAAATCAGGTTTTCGAAACACTTATTGGCAAAAACAGATGAATATCAAGTTTTCGAAACATTAATCAGCAAAAACTAATGAATATCAACATTTCGAAACACTCATCAGCGAAGACTTATTCACAAGAAAATCAAGTTTTCCAATTACTCATCGGCAAAAACTGATGAATATCAAGTTTTCGAAACACTCTCTGGTGAACACTGATGAATATCAACTTTTCGAAACACTTATCGGCGAAAATTGATTAACAAGAAAATCAAGTTTTCGAAACACTCATTAGCGAAAACTTATGAATATCAAGTTTCCGAAACACTAATCGACGAAAGCTGATGAATATCAAGTTTTCTAAACACTCATCGTCCAAAACTGATTAACAAGAAAATCAAGTTTTCGAATTACTCATTGGCGAAAACTGATGAAAATCAAGTTTTCGAAACACTCACTGCGAAAACTGATGAATATCAAGTTTTCGAAACACTCATCGGCAAAAATTGATCAACAAGAAAATCAAGCTTTCGAAACACTCATTGGCGAAAACTTATGAATATCAAGTTTCCGAAACACTAATCGGTGAAAACTGGTGATTATGAAGTTTTCGAAACACTCAACGACGAAAATTGATTAACAAAAAAATGACGTTTTCGAAAGACTCATTAGTGAAAACTTATGAATATCATCTTTCCGAAACACTAATCGACGAAAACTGATGAATATCAAGTTTTCGAAACACTCATCGGCGAAAACTGATAAACAACAAAATCAAGTTCTCGAAATACTAATTCGCGAAAACTGGTGAATATCAAGTTTCCGAAACAATAATCAGCGAAAACTGATGAATATCATGTTTTCGAAACACTCATCAGCGTGAACCGATTAACAAGAAAATCAAGTTTTCGAAACACTGATTGGCGAAAACTGATGAATATCAAGTTTTCGAAACACTCACTGACGAAAACTCATGAATATCAAGTTTTCGAAACACTCATCGACGAAAACAGATTAACAAGAATATCAAGTTTTTGAAACACTCAATGGTTAAAACTAAAGAATATCAAGATTCCGAAACACTAATCGGCGAAAACTAATGAATATCAAATTTTCAAAACACTCATCGGCGAAAACTGATAATCAAGAAAATCAAGTTTTCGAAACACTCATTGGCGAAAACTGATAAACAAGAAAATCAAATTTTCGAAACACTCATCAGCGAAAACTGATGAATATCAAATTTTCGAAACACTCAATGGCGAAAATCGATTAACAAGAAAGTCAAGTTTTTGAAACACTCAATGGCGAAAACTGATGAATATCAAGTTTCCGAAACACTAATTTGCAAAAACTGATGAATATCAAGTATTCGACACACTCATCGGCGAAAACTTATGAATATCAAGTTTCTGGAATACTAATCGGCGAAAACTAATGAATATCAAGTTTTCGAAACACTAAACGACGAAAACAAATTAACAAGAAAATCAAGTTTTCGAAACACTCATTGGCGAAAACTTATGAATATCAAGTTTCTGAAATACTAATCGGCAAAAACTAATGAATATCAAGTTTTCGAAACACTAAACAGCGAAAAGTAATTAACAAGAAAATCAAGTTTTCGAAACACTCATTGGCGAAAACTGATGAATATCAAGTTTCCAAAACACAAATCGACAAAAATCGATGAATATCAACTTTTCGAAACCTTCATCGGCGAAAACTGATAAACATGAAAATCAAGTTTTCGAAACACTCATTGGCAAAAACTGATGAATATCAAGTTTCTGAAACACTCATCGGCGAAAACTGATGAATATCATGTTTTCGAAACACTCACCGGCGAAAACTGATTAACAAGAAAATCAAGTTTTCGAAACACTCATTGGCGAAAACTGATGAATATCATGTTTCCAAAACACTCATCGGCAAAAACTGATGAATATCAAGTTTTCAAAACTCTCATCGGTGAAAACTGATTAACAGGAAAATCAAGTTTTCGAAACACTCATTGGCGAAAACTGATGAATATCAAGTTTCCGAAACACTAATCGGCGAAAACTGATGAATATCAAGTTTTCGAAACACTCATCGGCGAAAACAGATAAATATTAAGTTTTCGAAACACTGATCCGGAAAAAATGATTAACAAGAAAATCTAGTTTTCGAAACACTCATTGTCGAAAACTGATGAATATTGAGTTTTCGAAACACTCACCGGCGAAAACTAATGAATATCAAGTTTTCGAAACACTCATCGGCGAAAACTAATTAACAAGAAAATCAAGTTTTCGAAACACTCTTTGGCGAAAACGGATGAATATCAAGTTTTCGAAACACTAACCGGCGAAAACTAATGAATATCAAGTTTTCGAAACACTCATCGGCGAAAATTGATTAACATGAAAATCAAGTTTTCGAAACACACATTGGCGAAAACGTTTGAATATTAAGTTTCTGAAACACTAATCGGCAAAAACTGATGAATATCAAGTTTTCGAAACACTCATCTGCGAAAACTGATTAACAAGAAAATCAAGTTTTCAAAACACTCATCGGCGAAAACTGATCTATATCAATTTTTCGAAACACTCACCGGTGAAAACTTATGAATATCAAGTTTTCAAAACACTCACCGGCGAAAACTGATGAGTATCCAGTTTTCGAAACTCTAATCGGCGAAAACTGATGAATATCAAGTTTTCAAAACAGTCACCGGCGAAAACTGATAAACAAGAAAACCAAGTTTTCGAAACACTCATTGGCGAAAACTGATGAATATCAAGTTTCCGAAACACTAATTTGCGAAAGCTGATGAATATCAAGTATTCGACACACTCATCGGCTAAAACTGATTAACAAGAAAATCAAGATTTCGAAACATTCATTGGCGAAAACTGATGAATATCAAGTTTTCGAAACACTCATCGGCGAAAATTGATTATCAAGAAAATCAAGTTTTCGAAATACTCACCGGAAAAATCTGATAAATATGAAGTTATCGAATCACTCATCGACGAAAACTGATTAACAAGAAAATCAAGTTTTCGAAACACTCATTGGCGAAAACTGATGAATATCAAGTTTCCGAAACACTAATCGGCGAAAACTGATGAATATCAAGTTTTCGAAACACTCATCGGCGAAAACAGATTAACAAGAAAATCAAGTTTTCGAAACACTCATTGGCGAAAATTGATGAATATCAAGTTTTCGAAACACTCACTGGCAAAAACTGATGAATATCAAATTTTCGAAAAACTCATCGGCGAAAACTGATTAACAATAAAATCAAGTTTTCGAAACACTCAATTGCCAAAACTGATGAATATCAAGTTTCCGAAACACTAATTTGTGAAAGCTGATGAATATCAAGTTTTCGAAACACTCATCGGCGAAAACTGATTAACAAGAAAATCAAGTTTTCGAAACACTCATTGGCGAAAACTGATGAATATCAAGTTTTTGAAACACTCATCGGCGAAAACTGATTAACAAGAAAATCAAGTTTTCGAAACACTCATTGGCGAAAACTAATGAATATCAAGTTTTCGAAACACTCATCGGCGAAAACTGATGAATATCATGTTTTGGAAACACTCATCGGCGAAAACTGATTAATAAGAAAATCAAGTTTTCGAAACACTCATTGGCGAAAACAGATGAATATCAAGTTTTCGTAGCACTAATCGGCGAAAATTGATTAACAAGAAAATCAAGTTTTCGAAACACTCATTTGCGAACACTGATGAATATCAAGTTTTCGATGCACTCATCGGCGGAAACTGATTAACAAGAAAATCCAGATTTCGAAACACACATTGGCAAAAACTGATGGATATCAACTTTTCGAAAAACTCGCCAGCGAAAACTGATGAATATCAAGTTTTCGAAACACTAACCAGCGAAAAATGATTAACAAGAAAATCATGTTTTCGAAACACTCATTGGCAAAAACTGAAGAATATCACGTTTCCGAAACACTCACCGGCAAAAACTGATGAATATCAAGTTTTCGAAACACTTACCGACGATGACTGATTAACAAGAAAATCATGTTTTCGAAACACTCATTGGCAAAAAGTGTAGAATATCAAGTTTCCGAAACACTCACCGGCGAAAATTGATGAATATCAAGTTTCTGAAACACTAATCGGCGAAAACTGATGAATATCAAGTTTTCGAAACACTCACCGGCGAAAACTGATGAATATCAAGATTTCGAAACACTCATCGGCGAAAACTGATTAACAAGAAAATCAAGTTTTCGAAACACTCATTGGTGACAATTGATAAATATAAACTTTTCGAAACACTCACCGGCAAAAACTGATGAAGATCAAGTACTCGAAACACTCATCAGTGAAAACTGATTAACAAGAAAATCAACTTTTCGAAACATTGAATTGCGAGAACTAATGAATATCAAGTTTTCTAAACACTGATCGGCGAAAACTGATTAACAAGAAAATCAAGTTTTCGAAACACTCATTGGCGAAAACTGATGAATATCAAGTTTTTGAAACAGTCATGGGCGGAAACTGATTAACAAGAAAATCCAGTTTTCGAAACACTCACCGGCGAAAACTGATCAACAACAAAATCAAGTTTTCGAATCACTCATTGGCGAAAACTGATGAAAATCAAGTTTTTGAAACATTCACCGGCGAAATCTGATGAATATCATGTTTTCGAAACACTTATCGATGAAAATTGATTAACAAGAAAATTTAGTTTTCAAAACACTCATTGGCGAAAACTGATGAATATCTTGTTTCCGAAACACTAATCGGCGAAAACTGATGAATATCAAGTTTTCAAAACACTCATCGGCGAAAACTGATTAACAAGAAAATCAAGTTTCCGAAACACTCATTGGCGAAAACTGATGAATATCAAGTTTCCGAAACCCTAATCGGCGAAAATTGTTGAAAATCAATTTTTCGAAACACTCATCGGAGAAAATTGATGAATATCAAGTTTTCAAAACACTCATTGGCGAAAACTGATGAATATCAAGTTTTCGAAACACTCATTGGCGAAAACTTATGAATATAAAGTTTTCGAAACACTCAACGGCAAAAACTTATTAACAAGAAAATCAAGTTTACGAAACACTCATGGACGAAAACTGAAGAATATAAACTTTCCAAAACACTAATCGGCGAAAACTGATGAATATCAAGCTTTCGAAACACTCATCGGCGAAAAATGATAAACAAAAAAAATCAAGTTTTCGAAGCATTCATTGGCGAAAACTGATGAATATCAAGTTTTCGAAACACTCACGTCAAAAACTGATGAATATCAAGTTTTCGAAACACACATCGGCGAAAACTGATTAACAAGAAAATCAAGTTTTGGAAATACTCATTGCCAAAAACTGATGAATATTATGTTTTCGAAACACTAATCGGCGAAAATTGATGAATATAAAGTTTTTGAAACACGCATCGGCGGAAACTGATTAACAAGAAAATCAAGTTTTGAAAAGACTCATTGGCGAAAACTGATGAATATAAAGTTTTCGAAACGCTCACCGGCGAAAACTGATGAATATCAAGTTTTTGAAACACTCACCGGCGAAAACTGATTAACAAGAATATCAAGTTTTCGAAACACTCATCGGTGAAAACTGATTAACAAGAAAATCAAGTTTTCGAAACACTCATTGGCGAACACTGATGAATATCAAGTTTTCGAAACACTCACCGGCGAAAACTGATTAACAAGAAAATCAAGTTTTCGAAACACTCATTGGCAAAAACTGAATATCATGTTTCAGAAACACTCACCGGCGATAACTAATGAATATCAAGTTTTAGAAACACTCATCGGCGAAGACTGATTAACAAGAAAATTATGTTTTTGAAACACTCATGGACGAAAACTGATGAATATCATGTTTCCGAAACACTAATCGGCGAAAACTGATGAATATCAAGCTTTCGAAAGACTCATCGGCGAAAACTGATAAACAAAAAAATCAAGTTTTTGAAACATTCATTGGCGAAAACTGATGAATATGAAGTTTTCGAAACACTCACTGGCGAAAACTAATGAATATCAAGTTTTCGAAACACTCATCGACAAAAACTGATGAATATCAAGTTTTTGAAACATTCATTGGCGAAAACTGATTAACAAGAAAAACAAGTTTTCGAAACACTCATTGGCGAAAACTGATGAATATCATGTTTCCGAAACACTATTCGGCGAAAACTGATGAATATCAAGTTTTCGAAACTCTCATCGGCGAAAACTGATTAACAAGAATATCTAGTTTTCGAAACACTCATTGGTGAAAACTGATGAATATCATGTTTTCGAAACACTCATCGGCGAAAATTGATTAACAAGAAAATCAAGTTTTCGAAACTCTCATTTGCGAAAACCAATGAATATCAAGTTTTACAAACACTTATCGGCAAAGCTGATTAACAAGAAAATCAAGTTTTCGAAACACACATTGGCGAAAACTTTTGAATATGAAGTTTCCAAAACACTAATCAGCGAAAACTAATGAATATCAAGATTTTGAAACACTCAACAGCAAAAATTGATTAACAAGAAAATCAAGTTTTCGAAACACTCATCGGTGAAAACTGACGAATATCAAGTTTTCAAAAAACTCATCGGGGAAAATTGATTAACAAGAAAATCATGTTTTCGAAACACTCACTGACGAAAACTAAAGAATATCAAGTTTCAGAACACTCACCGGAGAAAACTGATGATGATTAACTTTCTGAAACACTCATCGGCGAAAACTGATTAACAAGAAAATCAAGTTTTTGAAAGACTCACCGGCAAAAATTGATGAATATCAAGTTTTTGAAACACTCACTGGCGAAAACTGATTAACAAGAAAATCAAGTTTTCGAAACACTCATTGGCGAAAACTGATGAATATCAAGTTTTCGAAACACTCACCGGCGAAAACTGATGAATATCAAGTTTTTGAAACACTCATCGGCGAAAACTGATTAACAAGAAAATCATGTTTTCGAAACACTCATTGGTGAAAATTGATGAATATCATGTTTTCGAAACACTCATCGACGAAAACTGATTAACAAGAAAATCAAAATTTCGAAACACTCATCGGCGAAAACTGATAAACAAAAATATCAAGTTTTCGAAACACTCATTGGCGAAAACTGATGAATATCAAGTTTTCAAAACACTCATCGGCGAAAACTGATTAACAAGAAAATCAACTTTTCGGAACACTCATCGGCGAAAACTGATTGACAAGAAAATAAAGTTTTCGAAACACTCATTCGCGAAAACTGATGAATATCAAGTTTTCAAAACACTCACCGGCGAAAACTGTTAAACAAGAAAATCAAGTTTTTGAAAAACTCACTGGCAAAAACTGATTAACAAGAAAATCAAGTTTTCGAAACACTCATTGGCGAAAACTGATGAATATCAAGTTTTCGAAACACTCATCGGCAAAAACTGATTAACAAGAATATCAAGTTTTCGAAACACTCATCGGCGAAAATTGATTCACAAGAAAATCAAGTTTTCGAAACACTCATTGGCAAAAATTGATGAATATCAAGATTTTAAAACACTCATCGGCGAAAATTGATTAACAAGAATATCAAGTTTTCGAAACACTCATTGGCGAAAACTGATGAATATCAAGTTTTCAAAATACTCATTAGCGAAAACTGATTAACAAGAAAATCAAGTTTTCGAAACACTCATTTGCGAAAACTGATGATTATCAAGTTTCCGAAATACTCACCGGCGAAAACTGATGAATATCAAGTTTTCGAAACACTCATCGGTGAAAAGTAATTAACAAGAAATCCAGTTTTTGAAACCCTCATTGGCGAAAACTGATGAATATCAAGTTTTCGAAACACTCACCGGCAAAAGCTGATTAGCAAGAAAATAAACTTTTCGAAACACTCATTGGCGAAAACTGATGAATATCAAGTTTTCGAAACACTCATCGGCGAAAATTGATTAACAAGAAAATCATGTTTTCGAAACACTCATTGGCGAAAACTGAAGAATATCAAGTTTCTGAAACACTCACCGGCGAAAACTGATGAATATCAAGTTTTCGAAACACTCATCGGCGAAAATGATTAACAAGAAAATCACGTTTTCGAAACACTCAATGGTGAAAACTATTTAACAAGAAAATCATGTTTTAGAAACATTCATTGGCGAAAACTGAAGAATATGAAGTTTCCGAAACACTCATAGGCAAAAACTGATTAACAAGAAAATCAAGTTTTTGAAACACTCATCGGGGAAAACTGATGAATATCAAGTTTTTGAAACACTCACCGGCGAAAACTGATGAATATCAAGTCTTCGAAATAGTCATCGACGAAAACAAATTAAGAAGAAAATCAAGTTTTCGAAACAATCGTTTTCGAAAACTGATGAATATCAAGTTTTCAAAACACTCATCGGCGAAATTCATTAACAAGAAAATCAAGTTTTCAAAACACTCATTGGCAAAAATTGAAGAATATCAAGTTTCCGAAATACTCACGGGCGAAAACTGATGAATATCAAGTTTCCGAAACACTCATCAGCGAAAACTGATTAACAAGAAAATCAAGTTTTCGAAACACTCACCGATGAAAGCTGATTAGCAAGAAAATCAAGTTTTGGAAACACTCATTGGAGAAAACTGATGAATATCAAGTTTTCGAAAAACTCACCGGCGAAAACTGATTAACAAGAAAATCATGTTTTCGAAATACTCAATGGAAAAAACTGAAGAATATCAAGTTTCTGAAACACTCACCGGCGAAAACTGATGAATATCAAGTTTTCGAAACACTCATCGGCAAAAATTGGTTAACAAGAAAATCAAGTTTTCGAAACACTCATTGGCGAAGACTGAACAATATCAAGTTTCTGAAACACTCACCGGCGAAATCTGATGAATATCAAGTTTTCGAAACACTAATCGGCGAAAACTAATAAATATCATGTTTCCGAAACACTCATCGACGAAAACTGATTAACAAAAATGTCAAGATATCGATACACTCAACACCGAAAACTGATGAATATCAAGTTTCCGAAACACTAACCAGCAAAAACTGATGAATATCATGTTTTTGAAACACTCATTTTCAAAAACTGATGTATATCAAGTTTTCGAAACACCAATGGGCGAAAACTGGTTAACAAGAAAATCAAGTTTTCAAAACACTCATTGGCGAAAACTGATGAAAATCAAGTTTCCGAAACACTCATCGGCAAAAACTGATGAATATCAAGTTTCTAAAACACTCATTGGCAAAAACTGATTAACAAGAAAATCAAGTTTTTGAAATACTCATTCGTGAAAACTAATGAATATCATGTTTCCGAAACACTCATCAGTGAAAATTAATGAATATCAAGTTTTCGAAACACTCATTGGCAAAAACTAATGAATATTAAGTTTTCAAAACACTCATCGGCGAAAACTGATTAACAAGAAAATCAAGTTTTCGAAACACTCATTGGCGAAAATTGATGAATACCAAGTTTCCGAAACACTCATCGGCGAAAACTGATTAACAAGAAAATCAAGTTTTCGAAACACTCATTGGCGAAAAATGATTAACAAGAAAATCATGTTTTCGAAACACTCATTAGCAAAAACTGATGAAAGTCATGTTTCCGAAACACTCACTGGCGAAAACTGATGAATATCAAGTTTTTGAAACACTCATCGGCGAAAACTGATTAACAAGAAAATCAAGTTTTCGATATACTCATTGGCGAAGACTGAAGAATATCAAGTTTTCGAAACACTCACCGGCGAAAACTGATGAATATCAAGTTTTCGAATCACTCATCGGCGAAAACTGATTAACAAGAAAATCAAGTTTTCGAAACACTCACGGATAAAAACTGATTAATATCAAGTTTTCGAAACACTCATCTGCAAAAACTGATTTACAAGAAAATCAAGTTTTCAAAACACTCATTGGCAAAAACTGATGACTATCAAGTTTCCGAAACACTAATCGACGAAAATTTTTGAATTTCAAGTTTTCGAAACACTCATCGGCGAAAACTAATTAAGAAGATAATCAAGTTTTCGAAACACTCACCGGCAAAAACTGTTGAATATCACGTTTTCGAAACACTCACCGGCGAAAATTGATGATTATCAAGTTTTCGAAATACTCATCGGCGAAAATTGATCAACAAGAAAATCAAGTTTTCGATACACTCATTGGCGAAAACTGAAGAATATCAAGTTTCTGAAACACTCAGCGGCGAAAACTGATGAAAATCAAATTTTCGAAACAGTCTTTGGCGAAAACTGATCAACAAGAAAATAAAGTTTTCGATACACTCATTGGCGAAAACTGAAGAATATCAAGTTTCCGAAACACTCACCAGCGAAAACTAATGAATATTAAGGTTTCGAAACACTCATCGGTGAAAACTGATTAACAAGAAAATCAAGTTTTCAAAACACTCACTGGCAAAAATAGAAGAATATCAAGTTTCAAAAACACACACCAGCGAAAACTGATGAATATCAACTTTTTGAAACACTCATCGGCTAGAACTGATTAACAATAAAATTAAGTTTTCGAAACACTCATTGGCGAAAAAAGATGAATATCACGTTTTCGAAACACTCATCGGCGAAAACTAATTAAGAAGATAATCAAGTTTTTCAAACACTCATTGGCGATAACTGAAGAATGCTAATTTTCAGAAACACTCATCGGCGAAAACTGATGAATATCAAGTTTTCAAAACACTCACCGATAAAAACTGATTAACTAGAAAATTAAGTTTTCGAAACACTAATTGCCGAATACCGATGAATATCAAGTATCCGAAACACTGACCAGCAAAAACTAATGAATATGAAGTTTTCGAAAAACTCATTGGCGAAAACTAATGAATATCAAGTTTCGATACACTAATCGGCGAAAACTGATTAACAAGAAAATCAAGTTTTCGAAACACTCATTGGCGAAAACTGATGAATATCAAGTTTTCGAAACACTCACCGGTGAAAACTGATGATATCATGTTTTTGACACACTCATCGGCGAAAACTGATTAACAAGAAAATCAAGTTTTCGAAACACTCATTGGCGAAAACTGTAACGTCCTAGTTTCTTTATTGATTTTAGTTGCGGTATTAGGTTATTTACTTAACTTCTTAAAAACTCGGTCTAATTTTTTTCTTTTTCCTTTCATGAAGTTAAGTTTTTTCCCAAGGATCGTTTACTCTAGGTTGGTTACTTTAACCTAATAAACTAGAAGTTACATGTTTGAAACTCTCACGCTCTCGCAACATACACATGCCAATAAGTTAACTGGATTGAGGTATTATACCTCTGCATATTACCTAAGCAGTTAAAACCTAAGTTCACAGCATAAAATCCATACAGACATATATACATACAAACATAAGTATTTAAGTTAGTGGCTCGCAGGCCCAAAATAGTAAGTAATAAGTCTAAACTAGAGTGACATCAGAGTCACTGCCAAAAAAGTGAGTCAGCTCCTGCTATCTGTCCACCTCACCCATTTCTAAGTCCCTGGGGCATTTTCAACCGAAGGGAAGAAGAAAAGGATGTTAACCGCCTTCAGGACTTGGAAGTATCCCAAGAGGGGTACCTCCAGGAAGTCTACCTCAATCTCCAGCAACAGTATGTACCTGGGCATTTGAACACACTAACGTAATGAGATATAAAATCCCAGTAACATAGGTTACCAATTTTATATACAAAAACTAATTAGTGGTTCAGCTGCATTCCTAAGAATACAGAAAAAGGCTTCCTTCTCAATCAACAGATAAATTAAACATAGTACACATCGATTACAAGATATTTCCAATCATGCCAAGGGTCATGCTGAAAACTGTAAGCAGATGAAAAATCATGTTCAGTTTCAAAACATGCATATTTACCACTATATGCCAATTTTCAGTCATGGCAATATTTTAAAAAAGTTCATGTTTACCTCTACATGCAACCGTCAAGTCTCTCCAGGACCTGTTACAACTGGTTAAAACAATCTAATTTTTATTCATAGGTAATGTTTACTCAGTTGCCAAATACATTACCTCTCAGGGCATCAAAACACAGTCATTGCCTCTCAAGGGCAGAAATGCTTAATCATTGCCTCTCAAGGGCAAAAATGCTTAATCATTGCCTTTCCAGGGTAGAAATGCTTAATCATTGCCTCTCCAGGGCAGAAATGCTTAATCATTGCCTCTCTAGGGCAGAAACACTTAATCATTGCCTCTCCAGGGCCGAAATGCTTAATCATTGCCTCTCTAGGGCGGAAACACTTAATCATTGCCTCTTCAGGGCAAAAACGCTTAATCATTGCCTCTCTAGGGCAGAAACGCTTAATCATTGCCTTTTCAGGGCAGAAACGCTTAATCATTGCCTTTTCAGGGCAGAAACGCTTAATCATTGCCTTTTCAGGGCAGAAACACATGTAATGCCTCTTCAGGGCAAATTTACCATTTTACCCTCCTAGGGTATATGCAAATCAGAATACAGATGCATGCTCAAAAGCCTGCCCTCCAAGGCATTCTCAATTCACAGATGCATGCAAAAAGTTAATTTTCATGATTTGGATGCCACACACTTAAATAGCCTGATCAAATCAATAATTTCAACCATTGGTCAACAAAAGTCAACCAGAAGTCAACCCTATTGTCAAACATGACTTGCATATTAAGTAACAGGCATAACTAGTAATTTAAGCATCCAAAAGTCATGGAATTTCACCACAAGCATCATTAATGCATACTCAATAGCTTTAATCAATTTTCCAGTAAAGACAATTGCATTTGGACCCTTAAATTCACTAATTATTTCAAAGAAGTCCATTTCTTTAAAATAAGGAATTCAAAGCATATCTTCGAGCAATTTGACTTCACTTGGTCACCAAAATGATCAATTAGGACCTGCTACACACACCCAGAAAACCCCAACAGAACTTAACCAGAATTTGGGTAGAAATAGAACTTTTCAGTTTTTATCAAGTTTTTCTTGCAAATTAGTCCCTATTCACACCCAAATTCTGTTATGGGTTGTTTCAAGTCAAGACCAGAGTGCAGCAAGTACCTAAAAGTTAACTGGGACTTGCTCATGCAGTTCCCACAGAAAAATAGTAACCTGAACACATACTTTTGCAGCAAAACACCTAAATTCTTCTAAAAATCAACTTGAGCATAAAGAGGGGTTAGAGACCACTCTGACCACCTCACTGCCAACACATAGGTACATACATATATATAAAACCAGAAAGTACAGGAAATTCACCACAAATAGCTCAGTTTACACAGATTCTGAAAAAGGGGCAAAAACAGAAAAATTAGTTCAGTTTAGTCCCTACTACCTCTCTTTTTCTGTTTTAGGCTCTTACCCGCCCATCCTGGTGTCTCCCAAGCATATTTAGGCCACTTGTGACTTGCACAACAAGTTGGTGCAGTCACACTATTACATAGCTACTGTTTCTGCACACTTTTCCTTTCTTTTGCCATTTTTCTTATATTTTGGTTACTCTAATCACTTAGGGTGCCTAAACCAGTTTAAACAAAAATTCTAGAGCATATACAGGGTGACTAGCTAACTAAAAGATTCCAAAGAAAAGAATCACCAAAGCTCCAGCCATACTCAGCATGTCTGAATCTCAAAACCCCACTTTGACATGCCTAGGCTTTCCCATAGAATTGATTTAAGCTACCAGCAAGCTTTCCTTGGGGTCATGCCATCTAGAACACTAACCATGATGTACTGATAAAAAGGAAATGCAACATTCATGCATTATTCTGTAAAATTTAAACTATTCTTACGAAAATCACACTTCACTTGTTATTTACCCTCCATAAGTTTCAAAACAGAATTTTAGCATTGGGTAAGTGCATTTTTCAGCTTCTAACTATTATGAAAATTCAGAAGGTACATGGAGAAAAATACCCCCACTTTCCAGTAGTGATTCAAAGAGGGTCTCCAAGCATTCTATTTGAAAAGATTGCCATGAAGTATGAAATTTACAGCAAATAGCATAAATGAAAGTCCAATGCATTTTCTACGTGAAGAAGAAACTTTAGTTTAGAATTCAAGCTCATGCTCATGTTTCCTTTTTAAACCAGACATTCATCCTACCCTCTTCATACCAGGATTTAGCCTTCCCAATTCCCTTAGAGGGATTCACAGCAATCAATTTACAGAAATAAGGAGGACGCCATGGAGATTTCCAGCAAATAGCAGTGACTACCTTACTCTTAGCAAAAGGACATTTTCAAAATCAAAAGCTGAAATTCATCACTGCCAAATCAGAAATTTACTGAGTCACCATGACAAATCCTATCCTCTAAGAAGTGTAAATAACATTTACATAACATTTCAAATCAATTTAGAACTCAGAACATCAGAGAGACAAAGTTCAGCAAGCAAATAACTCAATCATCAAAACAGCATTTTTTAGCAGAAAATTTCACAAGTTTTTGAATTCATCACTACCAAACTATAAATTTACGGAGTCACCGTGACAAATCCTATCCACTAGGAAGTGTAAGTAACATTTACTTTAACATTTCAAGTCAGTTCGGAGCTCAGAACATCAGAGACACAAAGTTCAGCAAGCAAATAACTCAATCATCAAAATAGCATGTTTAGCAGAAAAATTCAAAGTTTTCGAGGCTCTAAACCCTTGTACGGAAGCCTCTGATCATACATGCATTGAGGGGACTTTGAAGATTATTCTCTTAGCTTTCTAATGACTACTCACACGATCAAATTGGATATCAGATGAAGGAGATATGTCCCATGGAAGCTTCACTGCCCAAAACAGGACATTCTGTGGCAGCCTCGGGAAAATGAGTCATAGAGGCTCATACCACCGTTTCTGGTGGATGCTCTTGGCTCAGTGATGGAGAAGAAAGGGTAACACTACGTTACCTTGAATTCCAGAAGAAGAATCACGAATTTGGACCTCTGAATGGCTTGGGCAAACTGGTGCAAAGCAGCAAGTTTCTGGTGTGAGTGTGTGTGTAAACTTTCAGCTTCTATCTCTTCCTCCAGCTGCTAACTCTCGAATTCTCAGCTTCCCCACAGCTCCAGCTACCTCCCTGAACTCTCAGCTCACCACTCTCAGCTCTGGTTTTTCGTTTTTCCTGCTAATGCCCTCTCTCAACCGTTTTCCTTCCTTATATAAGCCTTAGGCCATGTGCAAATCTAATTATGAGTGGGGATTATGTGTTGGCTGGATGGAGCTCGTGATTTAGCATTAGGACACATATTAAGGGGTGCTGGCACTTCTTAAGGGCGTGTTTGGGTGGTGATTATCTACTTAAGTCTCGGGTAGGACTTGATCTAGGTGTATTAGAAGTAAATGCATAGGAGCTTGTCTAATTAAGTTACACCTCATATGGCCTCGGGTTTCCAGACTCAATTCACTAATTTTAATCTTGTATTTATGCTTACTTAAATTTCTGGATGTAGTAACTACCTTAATTGGGTTTTTAATTGGCTTTAAAACTAGTAAATTCGGTTACAAGCTTTTAAATGCATTAAAAAGGGCTAATTTGTCATAAGTTTCTTATTTATTGCCACTTTTAAAATATGGCACTCACTTAATTGTGTTTGCTTTTTATTTAAATTCATGGCTGACATTTTGCAGGATAGTTTAGGGTGTCTCTAAGTTATTAAATTGGGCTTCCTTAGGCCTTAAGTAAGCTAAAGGGGTTAAAGCTCTCAATTTTCAGTTCTTTCATTTTAGTCCTGAATTTTTACTGGAAAAAATGTGTCCTTTTAGGACTTTTCTTGAGGTTGGGGTCCCTTAGCTAGGTCTTAAAGTATCTCTAGAGTGTCCTAGGGTATCTTTCTAGGGTCAAATAGGTCTTTTCTGCACTATTTCACTCATTAAAGAAAAGGGTTAAAGCTAACTTATTTTTTTCAATTTAGTCCCTAGTGTTAGGGTTAGGGTTCCTCTGGTCATTTTTCTCTGGTTTTTGGGTCTCTTGACCTCTAGTTAGGGTTTCATAAGCTCAATTACAAACAAAAACAAAAGCAAACACATCCAAACACTCAAAAATCAAAAAGTCAAACAAATTAAAAGAAAGTCAACACAAAAAGTCAACAACTTAGAAAAGTCAACACTTTGACTTTTTGGTCAAAGTTGAGTTTCCATTTTTGGGATGTTACAATACTCCCCCCCTCATTGGAATTTTGCCCTCAAAATTCTAAGAAAAGTACCTGCAAATAATGCCGGATACTGTTGTCTCATGTCCTCTTCGCGTTCCCAAGTCATTTCCTGTGTCGAAACATCTTGCCACAACACTTTGACTAATGGAACGGTCTTACTCCGAAGTTGTCTGGTTTCAAACTCCAGAATCTTCACAGGGACTGAGGGATAAGTTAAATTTTCTTTTAATTCTACCGGCTCAGTTTTGAGTATGTGTGTGGGGTCAGGAATGTATTTTCGGAGTTGAGAAACATGAAATACGTTGTGAAGGTAGGACAACTTTGGGGGTAGGGCTATTTGATATGCCGCCAGACCGATTCTCTTAAGAATCTGATAGGGACCTATGAATCGCGGATGTAATTTACGTGCTTTTAGTGATCTTCCTATGCCTGTCATTAGGGTTACTTTGAGGAATACATGGTCTCCCTCATTGAACTTCAGTGGTTTCCTCCTCTGATTGGCATAATTTTCTTGCCTTTGTTGGGCAACTCTCATCTTATCCCTAATCATACGGAGTTGTTCCGTAGTTTGGCGAACTATGTCCGGCCCTAGCACTCTCTCCTCAACGACTTTCGTCCAACACAGTGGAGATCTACACTCTCTTCCATAGAGAGCTGCATACGGTGCCATGCCTATACTCGAGTGATAGCTATTGTTGTAGGCAAATTCTACTAGTGGCAAGTAGGCATCCCATGTGCCTTCTTGTTCCAATGCACATGATCGAAGCATATCCTCGAGAGTTTGGATTGTTCTCTCGGACTGACCGTCAGTCTGAGGATGGTATGCTGTGCTAAACCTCAAATGTGTCCCTAAGGCTTTCTGTAGAGCTTGCCAGAATCGTGAAGTGAATCTGGAATCTCTATCGGACACTATACTAGTAGGCACTCCGTGAAGTCTCACTATTTCCTTAATGTAGATTTGGGCTAGTTTTTCTAAGGAAAATGTGATCTTGATGGGTAAAAAGTGAGCGGACTTTGTGAGTCTATCCACAATTACCAAGATCGAATCATTACCGGAAGGGGTCCTAGGCAGTCCTACTACGAAATCCATGGTAATTTGGTCCCATTTCCACTCGGGTATGGCTAAAGGTTGCAACATCCTCGAGGGTTTTTGATGTTCTATTTTGACCTGTTGGCAGGTCAGACACTTACCCACGTGCTCGACTATGTCTTTCTTCATCCCTGGTCACAAAAAATTCTTTTTCAGGCCTTGGTACATCTTGGTCATACCGGGATGAATAGTGTACATGCTCCTATGGGCTTCATCTAAAATCTTATTCCTTAACTCAGGGTCGCTAGGAATCACTATCATATCCCTAAACAATAGTACCCCATCCTCCGATTCATGAAAGTCGGATTGTTTTCTTAAGACATCTAGGGTTTCATCCTTAATTTGGGCTTCCTTGATTTGAGCCCGTAGGTCACACTCAATCCTAAACTCACTCATCTCTAACTTTTCATCTGCCAACACAGTATTCAAGCTTAGGTCTCTAAACTTCTCAATCATTTTCATTTCTTCGACCATTAAGTGGGCTACCTGAATCGATTTCCTACTCAAGGCATCGGCAACTACATTGGCTTTCCCCGGGTGGTACTTAAGTTCGAAGTCATAATCCTTTAATAAATCTACCCACCTCCTCTGTCTCATATTCAACTCCTTCTGATCAAAAAGATACTTAAGGCTTTTATGGTCACAAAAGATGGTAAACCTAGCTCCGTATAGTAGGTGTCTCCAAATTTTCACTGCAAAAATTACGGCCGCTAGTTCTAGGTCATGTGTCGGGTAGTTCTCTTCATTCGGCTTAAGTTGTCGTGAGGCATATGCCACCACTTGCTTATTTTGCATAAGCACACAGCCTAATCCTTTCCTTGAGGCATCAGTGTACACCTCGAAAGGCTCCGATGGGTCAGGTACGGTGAGCACAGGGGGTGTGGTCAACCTATCTTTCAGAGTTTGAAACTTGTTTCGCACTCTGCCGACCATTTGTAAGGTGTGTTCTTTCGGGTCAATCTAGTCATAGGTAGGGCTATCTCCGAAAATCCCTTTATGAATCTCCTATAGTACCCGGCTAAACCCAAAAAGCTTCTAATTTTGGTTACGGTTTGGGGTCTCTCCCAGTTCCTAACGGTCTCCGTCTTACTAGGGTCTACAGCTACGCCTTGCCTATTGATCACATGCCCTAAAAATTTCACTTCTTCTAACCAAAACTCGCATTTCTCTACTTTGGCGTATAGCTGTTTCTATCGTAGTACTTGCAATACCAATGCAAGATGTTCTTGATGTTCTTCTTTACTCCGAGAGTAAAACAGGATGTCATCAATGAACACTACGATGAATTGATCTAAGTAAGGTCGGAAAATGCTGGTCATGTAATCCATGAACACCGCAGGGGCATTGGTCAGCCCGAATGGCATCACTAGGAACTCATAGTGGCCATAGCGCGTTCTAAACGCTGGTCTTAGGGATATCTTCCTTCTTAACCCTAATTTGATGGTACCCTGATCTAAGGTCAATCTTTGAAACACAGTCGCTCCTCGCAACTGGTCCAACAAATCATCTATGCGGGGTAAGGGATACTTATTTTTGATGGTCACCTTATTTAATGCCTATAGTCTATACAAAGTCTAAGGCTTCGTCCTTCTTTTTCACAAAGAGGACTGGGCTCCCCAAGGTGAGACACTAGGTCTGATAAACTCCTTGCTCAACAAGTCGTTTATTTGGGCCTTTAATTCATGCAACTCAGGTGGGGTCATACGGTAAGGTGTGATTGATATGGGTCCGGTTCCAGGCATGAGATCTATGGAAAACTCTATCTCTCTCTCTGGAGGCAACTCATGTATTTCATCAGGGAAAACATCACTGAAATCCCTGACCACTAGAATTAAACTAATTTTCTCTTCTAGACTCAAAGTTCTAGGTTCTTTGACAGTACAGGCATTTAAATAGATCACTGATTTAGCAGCGCAATCTAACACAACACGATTCTTAGATAACCAATCCATTCCTAAGATTATGTCTATGGTGAACATGTTCAAGCAAATAAGGTTGGCATGAAAAAGTTTAGAATTAATAGTAATGGGGCAGTTTAGACAAACATGGGTAGCAATCAATCTTTTCCCCAAAGGGGTGGAAACATGCAATTCATATAACAGGGGTTGGGTAGAAAGGATGTAGGGTTGTACACATGTTCAGAAATAAAAGAATGCGTGGCTCCTGAGTCGAATAGAATTTTAAATTTATGTTTTGAATCTTACCCGTGCCCTCTATGAGATCCTCGGTTTGTTCGTTGACAACCCCGTCCAGAGCAAAGACTCTTCCAACAGCCGGTGTCTGGTTTCCACTTCCTGCAGGATCATTGACCCTGCATGACCTGGCAAAATGTCCTGTCTTCCCGCACCGGTACAAAGTTAGGCAGGGTTGAGTAGGGTGATGTCCCCTATTGCACTTAGTGCATCGAGGACGGTTCACTCCAGTAGGGGCAGTTTTGCTGGTACTTCCCTGGGTAGGTTTGAAGTTTGGCTTCCTCACATTCAGGTTATTTTGGGGTCTCCGGTTGAATCTCTGGTTCACCAAGGCCCTATCACTCAAATTTTTGCTAATGATACGGCATTTGTTTACTAGCTCCGCATAGTTCTTTATTTCTAGCGGGGCTACTTGGGTTTTTTATGTTTAGGTCTAACCCAGCTTCAAACTGACTCGCCTTTCCATCCCCTCATCATGTCTAAACTTCAGGTAAGTGGAGAATTTGGCAAGTTCCTCAAACTTGGCCAAATACTCATCAAAGGGTCTCCCCCTCTGTTTCAACTGCAGAAACTCAATCTCTCTTTCTTTCTTTACACTCTCGGATAGTATTTTGCTAAAAAGGCTTCCCTAAAAGTTTCCCAGGTTAAGGGGTGATTCCTACCCTCGAGTAGCTGTCTGGCTCCTTGCCACCAGTACTCAGCCTCACCTTGCAGTTGGTAGACTGCAAAGGTTAGCTTTTGTGGATCGGGGGTATGAAGTACATTAAATAGCTTTTCTAGTTCCCTCAACCATTCCTCAGCCACAACAGGGTCGTAGGTACCTCTGAAAACAGGAGGCCTAGCCTTCTGAATTCAGCCCATCCCTTGTTATTACCCTCATGATGTCCATTGTCATGTTGATCATGGTTGTGGTTACCATGGGTCTGGCGAAGCACCTCGGTAGTTGCTGAGGCCTGATCTCTCATGGCTTGTGCCATGTTTTCAAATGCGTGCATCATTTGACGCACCATGTCATTTCAGGTTGCCTATTGTTGGCACCGTTCCTTCTATTTGCCATAGCTTTCTGCTAAACAAAAATATCACTAAGGTGATCAATCTCAATAATATTGTTAAATAGAGAAAAATACAGCAAGTAGAGGAAATATGCAACAGTCTAGGGTTCCTAGCACATTCATAGACTTAATTTACTCAAACTGGCATGCTCAGCTGAGTTTATCCAAACCGTGTCTATGCTAGGCTATTCTACCTAATGTAGCAAGGTTCTAATAACCGTGCTCTGATACCATAATGTAACGTCCTAGTTTCTTTATTGATTTTAGTTGCGGAATTAGGTTATTTACTTAACTTCTTAAAAACCCGGTCTAATTTTTTTCTTTTTCCTTTCATGAAGTTAAGTTTTCCCAAGGATCGTTTACTCTCGGTTGGTTACTTTAACCTAAGAAACTAGAAGTTACATGTTTGAAACTCTCACGCTCTCCACAACACATACCAATAAGTTAACTGGAATGAGGTATTATACCTCTGCATATTACCTAAGCAGTTAAAACCTAAGTTCACAGCATAAAATCCGTACAGACATATATACATACAAATATAAGTATTTATGTTAGTGGCTCGCAGGCCCAAAATAGTAAGTAATAAGTCTAAACTAGAGTGACATCAGAGTCACTGCCAAAAATGTGAGTCAGCTCCTGCTATCTGTCCACCTCACCCATTTCTAAGTCCCTGGGGCATTTTCAACCGAAGGGAAGAAGAAAAGGATGTTAACCGCCTTCAGGACTTGGAAGTATCCCAAGAGGGGTACCTCCAGGAGCTCTACCTCAATCTCCAGCAACAGTATGTACCTGGGCATCTGAACACACTAACGTAATGAGATATAAAATCCCAGTAACATAGATTACCAATTTTATATATAAAAACTAATTAGTGGTTCAGCTGCATTCCTAAGAATACAGAAAAAGGCTTCCTTCTCAATCAACAGATAATTAAACATAAACACATCGATTACAAGATATT